>JAFFST010046112.1:6230-23231 GCA_022414735.1 Noturus placidus | reverse complement strand
ACATACACACACGCACACGTGGTTATATTCAAGCGTAACACAATATATCATAAAATGACCCATTTGATTACAATTTTACTTCAACACTTTCCATTATGCTAATTCCCAGTCTTAACAATCTTTTCTCTCCCTCTCTCCTTCTGCCGAGCTACACCTGAGTTTATGGAGATGTTGGAAATCCTGGTCCTTTCTGCTCTGGACCTGCATGATCGGTCTCGGAGGTCCTACTTCTGGATGGAGCTCTCATCTACTCTAAATCCAGACTGCTGGGACAAAGGCTTTTTTCTAAGCCAAACAGATTACATATAGATCAATAATTATTTCTTGTAAGAATATCAGTTACCCAGATGAGGATGGGTTCCCTTCTGAGTCTGGTTCCTCTTAAGGTTTCTTCCTCTTAACACCTTAGGGAGTTTTTCCTTGCCATTGTCGCCGGTCAGTGGCTTGCTCAGTTGGGATAATTTCTCACCTTTACTATGTGTATACTGTGTTTATATTCCTGTAAAGCTGCTTTGAGACAATGTCTATTGTAAAAATCGCTATACAAATAAAATTTAATTGAATAGTCAGGGTAGGCTAGATTGAACAAATACATTTTAAGCCTAGACTTAAGGTTTAGTCTTTAAAAGACTGAAAAAAATTAACTCCGTGATTTCGCTCACTAGTCTTTAGTGCTGGCGTGTTTGATCGCACACGCGTGGTGAGAGAAAAGACGAGATCTAAGACTGGCTGTCCTGTACATCAACGCTAACATCAATTATTTTTTTTTTTAATGGCAATCTACCCGCACTTCCTTTGCAATCGACGTATTGTGCACCCCTGATCTAGAACATGTAAAACGGGTACATGACAGGAGTATTCTAAAAGTGACTCATGTAAACACCTTAATCTCATTATCTTACTTGGATTAAGGTCAATAATTAGATTACTGCTGTCCCTATAAACGCGGTCAGTGAGTCAGTTTTATTGGTCTCAAAGAAAGTGTCTATATTGGTTTACACAAAGCTGCAGAATTTTTCTCTAGGTAGCAGGAGTGGATTAAATTTCCACTGCGGTCAATCCCTAATCTTTAAGTGCAGGTCTAGCACCAGAGCTGCGTGCTCTGATGTAACGAGCAATTGGTCCATAACACCGATCAAGTCTCCAGAAAGTTTCCATCAGATGGTGTGTAATTAAGCTTGTGAATTTATAATGAGGCTATTTGCAAATTGAACACACTCCCAATTAGGAGTATTGGGTAAAACAGCCAATATTTGTAAGAGAGATTCAGACACACTCAGTACATTTACATGGACAACAATCCATTATTAACCTGATTAAGACAATACTCTGATTAACTAGCATGTAAACAGCAATTTTTTTATTACCTCAATCCGATTAAGTAAACATACTCTAAGTAAACACAAATGGAATTAAGACGTGTGGGGTACTCCTGTTTTAGTCACATTATCGATGTGTATTATAGACATTTACACACCTTAATCACGTAATGTGGGAGTTTTCACTGCATTTTCCGGCAGGACACGTACACAAACGGCAGTGCTCAACCGTTTGACGGCAAACGTGAAATGCACGGCTGCATTCGAAACCACGTATTTACTTACTATTTATTAGGAGAAATACGTGTCTCTGCTACTATTTGCTGCACTGATACCGATACCAGTACACGGGAATCGGCCCGATACTGTGCTCATGTAATCGTAAAACGACCCCAATACCCAGCACCGATACCACTTTGACCACGTGACATAGTGCAACGACACACAGAGACGGGCAGGAAGTAAGCGCAGGAGCTGGGTCTTTATTAATAAAAAAAGAAACCAACAAATAAACGAACACAAGAAATGGGGTCTAGGTTGAACAGGGCTAGCTGGATCAAACATGGGACTATGGTCTAGACATTACTCTGGAACAGAACGGGGACATGAGACCGCTAGCATGCTACATGCATTAGCTACTGCACTAAAACACTGAGCTATAGCTATATGCGTTAAACACTACGAATGTTACTTAACGATGCAACCGATAATACTGCATGAAGTGCACAGCTACACGAGGGGTTTAAAAAGACAACATAATTACACTAAACATAAACACCTGGTCAAATTAAACTACACCCTCACACATCCAGCCCATGTCCAAACAGGAAGAGAACAAAACCAAAACAATGTCACGTGACTTCAGCTTTACCACTGATATTTGGACCAGCAGTGTCGGCCCATGCTTCAGACGTGGGGCATTCCGAAAAGTGTGAAGTATTCGTATCGGTGCTCTGTATCGGCGAGTACCCAAATGTAAGTACTTATACTTGGTCTGAAAAAAAGTGGTATCGGTGTATCCCTATACTATAGTATGCAATTTCGGGTGCAGCCCATGGCTTCAAGCTGTTGTTTTTGGCTGTCGTCTATGAAAAATAATTAACCGCACTTGAATGCCGAAAACTGTATATGGTACCATAACGCAGACGAACTGTATGTTGATGTGTGAAATTCTGGCGGGAATGACGTGGCGCAATGATGCGTGCCTATGCTCTATAACATGTACAACCGGAACATGAAAGGAATATTCTAAAAGTGACTCATTTAAACACCAGCTGAGATTTCACGTCTTTGAACATCGCTCGCCTTTTCTCCAGGTCTCCGCTGAAATCCTCATGGAAAAAAACACCCTGTGTCCGTGAAAGTACAACTCTGCTTTTGCCTGCTGAATCTAAAGAGGTGACTCTTGGAAGAAATGAAACACGTGGGCACATGAAGGACCAAAAGGACCTTCCCCAGTACTTCCTCAAAAAAGTCTTCAAACTCTGGCATCCATTAAAAATGAACACCCAGCATTTGTAGTAATTTTAAATGGACTGTGGTCTTTGGAGACACAGAATTTTATAATTATTATTTGTTGGGTACCAGGGAATGAGCAAGCTGATGCTAACGAGACCTCATCGTCAGAGCTCAGAAAATGCCCTATTCCACCTTCAAACCTCAAACCCATTATAAACTCTTATGTCTTCGAAAAAATGGCTGAAAGGGTTGTGAAGTTTATTTGTAATGCACAGATCCCAATTGTGGGCAGAAATTGTCATTTCTACTAGAATAATCCCTGGGACCATATCATCTACACTTGTTGCTGATTTGGCCACTCCAGACCCACTCACAAGTATCTATTAATGAGTGAAGATCCTCTTTTATGCCCCTTATTCTACAGTCTTTTATATTATATAATACATTCCTCAAAAAAGTTAGGGAACACTTAATCATCTAGAGTATAACACCAAGTCAATTAAACTTCAGGGATATCAATCTGTCCGGGTAGGAAGCATAAGTGATTGTGAATCCGTTTCACCTGCTTTGGTGAAAATAAGTGACAACAGGTGCACTGGAGAGGCAATGGCAAGACAACCCCCAAAAAGGGAATGGTTTTGTAGGTGGTGGCCACAGACAATTGCTCTCTCCGTATCCTTCCTGACTGACTTGTCTCTAGTTTTTTTTTAGGGTCCTTGTCACTACTTGTCACACCCAATCAGGTTGCTCTTCCAGGATGGCACATCCATACATGCCATTGCAAGGAGGTTTGGGGTGTCTCCCAACACAGTTTCAATTGCATGGAGGAGATACTGGGAGCCGGTCCATTACATAAGGAGAGCTGGATAGGGCCATAGAAGGGCAACAACCCAGCAGCTGGACCGGTATCTGCTCCTTTGTGCAAGAAGCAATAGGAGGAGCACTGCCAGAGCCCTGCAAAATGACCTCCAGCAGGCTTTTGGTCTGTATCGTTCTTGACCAAACTGTGAGAAACCGACTCCATGAGGGCGGCATGAGGGTCCGAGGTCCTCTAGTTGAACATGTGTTTACAGCCCAGCACCGAGCATCTTGATTGGCATTTGGCAGAGATCACCAGAATTGGCAGGTCCGCCATTGGTGCCCTCTTCTCTTCACGGATGAGAGCGGGTTCACACTGAGCACGTGACCGACGTGAAAGAGTCTGGAGATACTGTGGGGAATGTTATGCTGCCTGTAGCATCATCCAGCATGACAGGTTTGGTGGTGGGTCCGTGATGGTCTAGGGAGGAATATTCTCAGAGGGTAGCATAGCCCCCCCACGTGCTAGCCAACAGTACCCTTACTACTATTAGGTACCGGGAAAAAATCCTCAGAGCCATTGTCAGACCTTATGCTATGTTAGTGCAGTGGGCCCTGGGTTCCTCCTTGTGCATGACAATGCCCGACTTCATTTAGAAGGTGTGTAGACAGTTTCTGGATGATGAAGGCATTGATGCCAATGACTGGTCCTCTTGTTCCCCAGACCTGAATCCAATTCAGAACATCTGGGACGTTATTTCTCGGAGCATCCGAAGCCGCCAAGTAGCACCATAGGCTGTCCAGGAGCTCACTGATCCCCTGATCCAGGTTTGGCAGGAGATTCCCAAGGACACCATCTGCCACCTCATCAGGAGCATGCCCAGAAGCTGTCGGGAGTGCATACAGGCATGTAGGGGCCATACACAGTACTGACTGACATTGAGTTGCCATGATGAAATTCATGCAACTTCGATTTGGGGGATTTTCGGTGTGATTTTGAATCCAGCTCTCAATGTGTTGATTATTTTGGCTTCCATTGTCACATTTTATTCTCAACGAATTACACAATGTAAATAAGTAATGATTTTCAACTTTAATATTTTATTCATCAAGATCCAATGTGTGATTTAAGAGTTCCCTTAATTTTTTTTGAGCAGTGTATATTAAGTCCAATATCTCTCAGGCTTATTTTAACAGACAGTGATGATTTCAACTTCTCTAGGACCCTTTTTTTATCGGTTGATTTCATATGAAGAGATTTTTAATGAAATGACACCAGATTTAGTTTTAGAATTTTTAGTGAAAGAGAACATTTATTTTTTTAAATAAAATTTGGAAATTCTTCATATTTTGCCACAGTTTCTCACCATGAAATTAGCCATGGTAGCTGGTAAACTGTTATATAAAGGCAATTAGAGCTGCAACATATAATATTTTATATTTTATATATATATATATATGCAAAAATAAGGCAATGCTTATTTTTGATGGATAGATAATATATCGTATCACAACACCAATTTATCGTATTCACTTTGTATACCTTCTGCTGAAAAATAAATAACATACTCTTAATTTTTTTAACAGTTATTTTTTAGTACAGATGTTTTTTTATTCACAAGAAGCTGGACTAAACAAATGTTTTCAACATGGACTTAAACATTGACACTGAGAGTCCCTAACACTAATTGGAAGACTGTTCCTTAACTGTGGGGCTTTGTAAGTTCTACCCCTTGCTGTAGCCTTCGCTATTCGAGATGGCAACAAATAGCTTGCACCTTTTGATCATAAAAGACCAGAAGTTCACTCTGGTACTGTGGAACAAGGCCATTTCGTGCTTTATAGGTCAATAGTAGTGTTTTATAATCAGTGTGAAATTTTACTGGGAGTCAGTGCAGTAGTGGGGCGGCTGTGGCTCAGCCGGTAGAGCGGGTTGTCCACTAATCCACTAATCGTAAGGTTGGTGGTTCGAATCCCGGCCCGGGTGATCCCATGCCGAAGTGTCCTTGGGCAAGACACTGAACCCTAAGTTGCCCCCAATGGCAAGCTAACACCTTGCATGGCAGCTCTGCTACCATTCGTGTGTGAGTGTGTCTCATTTGTAATTCGCTTTGGATAAACGCGTCTGCTAAATGAATAAATGTAAATGTAGTGTGAATAAGATGGGGGTGATTTGGTCATATCTTTTGTTCTACAAAGGACCCTCGCAGATGCATTCTGGACTGTCTGGAGCTTGTTTATGCTCCTACTGGAACATCCAGGCAATGTGGCATTACAATAATCCAACCTTGAGGATTATTATTTCATTAGCTAGTATAAATAATAGCTAACGAAAAGAAGCTGGAAAGCAACTTTTCCAGTTAACTCTTAAAAAAACATCACCATTGTAATACTGACTAACAACTTCTTTTAATGGCAGGAAAGAGTACCCATTTAGAAATATGTTGATTTGCTTTCTGTTTTTCTTCTTTAGGAAATCTACAATAATTGGCACAACTGAGTGTTTAACACTCAGTACTGCCTTCCACTGCCATCCCACAATGCTTGGGCTACAGGAAACAAGACCTGCTGGGACTTCCTCCACCAAATCATACAGCTGTGTGGCATGCTCAGCAACATTTCATGGTTTAGCATCTCTCTTGGTACATCAAGCATCTCATGCCAATGAAGTTTCTAGTCCACTAGGGGCTTCATCACCTACTTGCGGTCACTGTGGTGGATTATTTGCAAGCAAAGAGCTTCTTGAAAAACACAACTGCATGCTATTGCCCCCTACTGTAACTCAAGATTTACACACATGTGAACGTGAGGAAGGGTTTCAGGAAATTTGTACTATTCAGGAGCATGAAAAGATACACGAAATGAAGACTTTTACAGAGTCAGATAAGGATTCTACTATAAAAATTGAAGTCATGACCGACGGCAGCCACTTTGCTCCAGTTCTCCCGTCTGAGAGCTCACCTTCCCATGCTACTGTGGAGTCACTTAATGAGAGCACACAGACACTTTCTGAAGTTGAGAAAAAAGAGTCTATATCTATGTCAAATGTACCTCCTATGCCATGTCCCATCTCACAAGGACATCATGAAGGGTTGCTACCAACATGCATATCCAGTCCTATGATTTCCACAGAAGCTCATAGTGAGTCCTTTGAAAATAAAGCTAAGCTCATGGAAAATGTGAATAGTTCTGACAATGAGGAATCACCAGACCAGTCAACAGTAACAAATAAGAAGACACTACTTAAAATGCTTGCCTCTGCCTATATGAGCTGTAGACAGCCAGCCCAAATTAAATGGGGCCAAATCAAGAGGGCTCTGCCTCCCCGAAAAGTTTCACCTAGGGCACCTTTACAAGCTCCAATGGCTATGTCCGAATCAAACCCTGAGTGCACTGTTAATCAGTTAAGACAAAAGGTTGCTAAATATGCCCCTAATCGAGAAGGTTCAATAACATCATACAGAACCTTCTCAAACAAATGCAGTGTTGTATCTGTGACCAAGACTTTGTGTCCTGTGGTGGCACTTGAGACTCGTCAAAAACTTTTCAGGGACAATGTTGAAGGTAGATATCAGTGTGGGATCTGTCGTAGGGTGTTTCAGAACAATGACAGCTTAATAATGCATCATGCCTTGCATAGGAAGGAAAGAGTTAAATTTTGTCACCGTTGCCGGCAATTTGTCATCAGTATAATTTCTGTTCCGGATAACCATATCTGTTCTGGCTATGGCGGAGCAGCCAACTCTTTTCCCACAATAATGTATCCACGAAAATTATTTCGCTGTCAATTGTGTAACCGGAGCTATACAAGGCGCCACAGGCTTAAAACACATAAATGTCACTGGGTAGCTGCTTCGGCTCGAAAAGATGCCACAGTTTGCAATATTGGAGGGGAGCAACTCTCGTCAGTGAAGGACTCAACAAGCCATGTAAATGTTGCTGTGAACACTGAGAGCATTAACTCTATAAAGACTGAAGAGAGTGCAGGATCTCCAGCGGTGGACAAATTTCAGTTGAACCCTAACTCTTTTAAATCTGAAACCGCACCCAAAAGTTTCCCACCTTTTCTTCCCAATAAGTCTAAATTTGCATTTGTGCAATCAAAGGAAAATGTTAATGAAATGTTGAAAGGAGATAATTCAATTAACTCTTCATCATCTGAAGCTGAAGGAATGGCAGGGAGTAACACAGAGGAAAGTGAATCATTAGAAAGAGGCCAGTGGACTGTACCCCTGGATGATGCCGAAATTGATGTGCTGACTGATGAAGAAAACTGCCCAAGTCCCAAAGATTCCACTGATGATGAGGTCATTATTTTAGAACCGTCTGTTAATTATGGAACAACACATTCTACAAGTAAAGATTTTCAGGTGCATGTTTCTGAGAGTGGAATCAGGCGTTTTTCCTGTAACAGATGTCAGAAAAGCTATTCTAGGCGTTTTACGCTAAATCAGCACCTTAGGATTTGTAGAGCAAGAAAATTTATGGAGCCTAATTCTTATGGAAATGTGTCGGATAATGTCCTTGGGGTGAAGAAAATGTTTCCATGTCCCCATTGTGGTTCATCATTTACTCGCAAAGATAATATGAATATGCACCGAAAGAGGTGCCAATCCATGAGAGCTGCAAAAACTCTGGCGGGAAATGGGATGTTGGACAAGCAAAATCAAGCAGCCCAGGAAAACATATTTGTGTTGCCACCAGTTTCAAAGAGCCAAGTGAGACAGGAGGGCAGTAGTAATGTTGGGGGTGGAAGCTGGGGCATTATGTCATTACCATCTGTGCTCCCCAGAAAAGTGACTTGTGAGTGCGGTGCTAGTTTTACTTGCCCTAGGCTTTTGTTTGAACATCTGCAAATGCATGCACTAGAGTCTTACATTTGTTCCAATTGTGGTGAGAATTTGCAGTCTTGGGCTGATTTTGAAGCACATCAGCAATTACATCTACACACTTCTGGGGCAAAAATTGAGGACAAAGGGTCACAGCAGCAATCACATGTGCAGCCTCAACTTCAGCAAGAGCCAAACATTCAGACGTCAGTGCAAAATCAAAAAAAGATGTCTCAAGATCGGTTTAAATCACGTTTAAATCATAGGCCCTTCACAGGTCCATATGTTTGCCACAGATGTAAGAAGATCTTTAGATTACGCAAGTCTTTGCTAAGGCACCTAACTCGGAGTTGTAAGGGAGCTGCTACAGCTGAAAACAAACACTCTTGTTCACGCTGTGGCATGACTTTCCAAAACTCTTTAGCCCAAGAAGTCCACATGCGTGGCAACACTTGTACCCCCGCTTTCAAACCTCTTAGTTGCCCAGTGTGTGTACGTTGGTTCAGCAGCCTTGAAGGACTCAAGAGACACTTGTTGTCACATAGCCAACAAGAAAGTTTGACTTGTCAGATTTGTGCTTGCAAGTACTCAAGCCATGCTGCACTTGAGGAGCATAAACGTAGTGTCCATAATACAAACAAGGACTCGGAGTCACCTACTGTTCAGTCAGCACATGTTTCACAAAGCAGCTCCTCAGATGCCTTTCGCTGCCAGATATGTCAGCGCAGTTACCCAAAACTCCAGTCCCTGAAAGATCATCTAAGAAAGGTTCATAGGCCAAAACATCTCAACCCAGTCCGCCTTGGCAGTTTTGAGTCCAAGGAATTGTCAAAAGGAATTGTACAGCAAAGTCAGACCAAGCAGTTTCAGTGTCACATGTGTGCTCGTGCTTACCAAGATATTCAGTCCTTGAAAAATCACAGGAGGAGGGTCCACCGTATTCTAGGAGGTGGACTGCAGCCTCCAAGGGCAAATCTACAGCAAAGTCATTCCAATCTATTTCAGTGTCAAATCTGTTCACGCACCTACCCTGACATAAGGTCATTGAGAAACCACAGAAGGCGGGTTCATCGCATCCTGGGTGGTCTTGAAATATACAAAGGGATTACTCATCAAAATCAGAGCAGTCCTTTTAAGTGCCAGATTTGCCAGCGCAGTTATCCAGACCTAGGATCACTAAATAACCACAAAAGGAGGGATCACTGTATTTTAAGGGATGTACTTGAGTCAACAAAATTGGATTCCACACACATGAACCAGTCACAGTCAGATGTTGTTCATGTCACAGATCCCAGTGGGAATTTTGAGCCTATTGCATAACTGTGGTTTATGATCAATGACATTTGAGTTAGAAATAACATGTATTGTGGGACTTTTTTTGTGCACTCAGCTTCGTACAATTTTATTAGACTAAAATAGTAATAGCGTCAAAATAATTCTTCTGTAAATATGTTGGATACTTTCTAAGGCAAATATTCCTTAGCTGTTTTAAGATAATATTCATTCTGTTCTTCTCGTTTCATTAGTTGGTGGTAGGAAGTACCATCAGTAGAAAGACACTTCCCAATGGTTAAATATAATTGGCTGCAACCTGTCAATTACTTTGCTGGGTTTTGATGGTCTGGTTTTTTGGTTGTGTTTTTTTTTTTTTTTTTTTTTTTTTTTTTTTTTTTTTTGCATTTTAGGTTATTCTACTAAATATTTATTAGAGATTAAAGATTGATACTAATGAGTAACAGCTGCAAGTCTTGGAATCTGATAAAGTGGGAGCATGGCCTCCATGGTTTGTACTGACATGCCATGTCATTTTATTTTGAACTACTATAACAATGCTATATACCTGGATGAGCCAAAAAAGGCACTGCATGATGCCTCCCACAAGAGGTTCTCAGCCTTTTGAGGAGTTGTTTGTAAAATTATTAGGCCACAAGATTCAGAATCTTAGCTTTCCACACTCTCATGTAAAGTGGGCCTCATTTATTAAGTTGGATATAAACAAATTTATATGTAAATCATTTGTACGAGTATGCGAATTTGGTGAAAATTGCATAAATTCGGGAAAAAAGTGCGTAAGAATACCAAGTAATCAATCTTGACTTGATCGACTTAAAATCATATAATTTGCATGGATTGTTGCTCTTTTATATGTGGACTATGCTTATTAGGGTTTGAATTGCTTATTTTTACATTCACAGCATTTACCAGAAATGCTTTGTTGTCTATCAGAAAAAAACGTCCTTGTGCTAGTTTACTAGGTCAGAGACTAAGGCTTGGTTGTTATCATTAATATTATATATTAAAATATTTTTATTGGCATAGAAGTGAATCAAAATAAATTCCACTTTTACCTTTCGACCTTTTCCCTTAACATTAATTTTATTTTCTCAGGTGTCTACACGTGAAGATATGTATTCATATATTATGAAGAAACGTTTAGATTGGGTTGGTTTATGCAAACATTTGCACATGACTTTAACGATTTAAAAAATGAGCCCCACTGAGCTTTTTGGAGCAAGAGTCATCAATTAAGAAAAGTCAACGA
Organism: Noturus placidus; assembly: GCA_022414735.1. Lineage (NCBI taxonomy): Eukaryota > Metazoa > Chordata > Actinopteri > Siluriformes > Ictaluridae > Noturus > Noturus placidus. The sequence continues at coordinate 12,285 of JAFFST010046112.1, read as the reverse complement.
AGACCACATTTTCATAAAGACGTATGTATAGTGATGTACACCTGTTATTGCCTAAAACATATTTTGTCTCTCACCTATCTCAGTGTAAATAATCGTGCTTGTTCTTTTCTCTTTATTTACCTTTCTCTCACAAACTGAAATAGAGCATTTTAAAACGCTTGGTAAGTGCATGAAAAAGCTGAAAAAAAACATTGTAAATAAAGGTGTTATTTGTAATTTCAGTGCATTGTGAATGTATTAAAGTTTGTTTAATGGTAATGTTTTGGAAGACTGTATCTCCATATTGTACAAATAAATACTGTGGCGTTGTATGTTTTTAGGTTCACTAAACATTTAAGTGTTGAGTTATTCATATGTTTATTAAATATTATAACAACCTACAATTTTCTAGGAAGGCTTTCCACTACTTTTTGGAACATGGCTGTTGGAATTTTCCATGACAGACCATGCGGTTATTTAAAAACGTCACCATACAAGTCCCTGTGTATGAGCTGTTAATCCAGCAGAGAAACAATAACAAAAGGAGTGCATTTCTAAAAATTGATCAATCAGATTCCAGAATTCAACCACACTGGTAGAACATGAAGTCCTACATGCAGTTGTCATAAGGACGTCAGTCTTCAAAACTTCATGATAAAACAATTAATTTATATCCTATACTGGATATAATGGAATTTACCATGGTAGCGGGTCAAAAACCAAGGTGTTATCTGTTTGTATCAGATGACACTGTTGTTCACCAAGTGCATTATAGAAATTTAAAACTTAGAAATAACTTTGAACACATTTTCACCTGGTTGTATAATATCTTGTGTTTTTGCACTAACCTGGTTTTTAAACTAATGCTGTCTTGCATGTAATATGCAAATCAGCGCGTAACATTTGACTACCAGATTCCTGTCATTTTCCTCATTCCCATTTGTATTCAGAAGATGGTTGCTGGATCAAAAATAAAGATTTTTAGTAATGCATGGGCCACCCATTGTTCCGTGATGTTAAGAGGACTCTGAGGTGTCAGATGTGGCTTGGATAGATGGTTGCATTAAGATATGAATCTGTTTTAAATCTGTCCTGCATGCATTTTTATATCTCTAGATATAATTGAGACACAAAACAGCCAGCTGTAAATGGGGAAACTTAATGATTCATGAAACATTCCTCAAATAAGGTTTATGATAAATGTTTATTGACTGATCTGGTTACTATCAAAATCATGGCTTTACATTTCCACTTGAAGAGAGTTTTATGTGGGGTTTACAGTGCTGTGAAAAAGTATTGTTTTTGTCTATATCTCATAAACAGTTTTAGGTCATCAAACAAAATAAAACTAAATAGGTAAAGTTCTTCACGACATGCTTTGATGTTGGCTTGACAAAGCCTGTCTGAAACTTTAAAATAGTTACAAGTTTGAAATTTGAAGCTAATGTCCAGCCAATATGTCTAAACATTTTGAGTCGGACGGATAGGGTGCCAATACTTCTAGCAATCGAGAGGGAGAGAGAGATGATGTGAGAGTCTCTGCTACAGGTAGATTGATGGAGGGAGGGGGATAGAAGAGGGGCTTCAGGCCGTGTGCATAAAATCTTGAACATTCTGAGCCAGGCTCTGAACATTTCATTAATGTAAGTGAATGGGAGTTTAGGGGATATTTGATCGTCCAGTACTGGAAAAATGGGAGTCCAATCAGTTATAAAAAAAAAATATAGCATGACCAGTCTGAACAGCCTGAAGGACTATGCTGAGTTTGGTGGAAGTAGCTTGAAAGTTCAAACAGTTATAACATTCAGAAAATGTATATATATTTTTAATCATTTTTATGCAAGTCAATGGAAATTTTGGTCAATTTGAGCTTTCGTAATGGGAATTCTGCTATTCTGATCACTTAAAAAAAAAAAAGTCATAGCAACTCAATACAGAACAGGCTGAATGTCAGTGCCAAGTTTGGTGCATGTAGCTTGAAAGCTCTGGGAGGAGTAGCAATTAAATTTTTGGGATTTAGAATAATAATAAGCAGCTTATAGTAGAACAGTATGTTGGCCTTGTCAAGCCAACATAATAAAGGCAACCTGAGTAAACACAATTTTTGAAGCAAAAAATGTTATCCAACACTTATCACCAATGTGGAAAAACTAATTATACCCTTAAACTTAAAACCTGGTTGTGCCACCTTTAGCAGCAATATCTGCAATGAAAAACACTTCCGGAAACTGGAAATCAGTCTTTCACAGCACTGTGGTGGAATTTTGGCCCACTCTTCCTTGTATAACTACTTTAGTTCAACCACATTGGAGGGTTTTTGAGCATGAACTGCCCATTTAAGGTCCTACCACAGCATTTCTATTAATTCAAGTCAAGACTTTACCAAGGTCACTCAAAAACTTTAATGTAGCTTTATTTGAGTCATTCAGAGGTGGATGTACTCCTATGCTTTTGATCATTTGTCTTGCTGCATAATCCAGTTGTGCTTGAGTTTCAATTTACAGAGTGAAAACCAGACATTCTCCTTTAGGATTATCTAGTAGAGAGCAGAATTCATGTTTCCCTTAATTATTGCAAGTTGTCCAGGCTTTGAAGCAGCAAAGCATCCACACACCACCACACTTCCACCAACAGGCTTGAACATAGATATAGTGTTCTGTTTGTGGAATTTTGTGTTTGTCATCCAAACAGTCCCACTTTTGATTCATAAGTCTACATAACATTCTCATCCTCAAACCTTTAGAGGTTTTTTTCCCCGCAAAATTCAGACAAGCCTTAATGTTTTTCAGGGTTAGCAGCGGTGTTCACATCACCACTCTTCCATGGATGCCATTTCTGATAGTGGAGTCGTGAACAGCGACTTTTATTGAGGCAAGAGAGACCTGTAGGTCCTTTTGATGTTTTTCTTCACTCTTTTTTGACTTCCTGGATGAGTCGCTGTGCTCTTGGAGGAATTTTGGAAGGTGCGCCAATTCTGGGAAGGTTCACTACTGTGCCTGGTTTTTCCATTTGAACATAGTGGCTCTCACCGTGGATCTTTGGAGTCCCAGAGCCATTGAAATAGGTTTGTAACCCTTCCCAGAGTGATGTACTTCAATCTCCTTCCTGATCATGTCTGGAATTTCTTTCAACTTTAGTGTGTTACTAGTGAAGACCTTTTAACCAACTTTATGCTATTGATTTGATTGAACAGGGTTTGCCGTAATCAGGCCTGGTTGCGTCTAGTCCAGCTGAACCCCATTATGAATGCAGTTTCATAGATTTGGGGAATCAGTAACTATGGGGCAAATACATTTTCACACCGGCGTAGTTGGTATTGGATAGCTTTTTTGCTTCACTAAGTAACATTATTTAAAAAATGTATTTTGTGTTTACTCGAGTTGCCTCTGTTATATCTTCGCGTTCTTTAGTTTTAATTTCTGAAACAATAGCACGAGATAGACACAAAAAATAAGAAATCGATACTTTTTCACAATACTATGTTTTTATGTGAAATATGTTGAAAATATTGTTGTGGTAACTGCGCACGGTGCCAGATGGGCTACAGACTAAATTTTCTTGTTAAATGTATATGAATAAATTGGAAGGACCAGCACAAAATGGAAGGTGGATATACAAATGGGTCCATAATTATTTGGACAGTGACATAATTCTCGCAACCACCAAAATATATTTGAAATGAAGGACTCAATATGTGATTGAAGTGTGGACCTTCCACTATAATCCAAGGGGTTTAACAAAAATATTGCAACTGTTTTGGAATTACAGCCATTATTTACATAGTCCCTCCATTTTCTCAGGCTCAAAAGTAAATGAACACATCATTATAAATATAAGGATTATTCTTAATACTTGGTTGCAAATTCTTCATTGTCAATGACCGCCTGAAGTCTGGTGTCTATGGAAATCACCAAAGGCTGAGTTTCCTCCTTCGAGATTCTTTAAAAGTGCCTTACTGCAGCTGCCTTCAGGAAGGGAAGAATGCAAATAGCGAAGGCAGTGTGATGCTCTGGGCAATGTTCCACTGGGAAACCTTTTAGCAGAATAATGCGCCCTGCCATACTGTAAACATTGTTCAAATGTTTCGAGGAACATGACAGAGTTCAAGGTGTTGCCTTGGCCTCCAAATTCCCAAGACCTCAATCCGATCAAGCATGTGTGACCTGAGGAGGCCCCACCTCAGAACTTACAGGATTTAGAGGATCTGCTGCTAACATCTTGGTACCTCATACCACAGGACACCTTGCCCATGTGCATATGGTCCACAAGACCATGCCTCTACTGGTCAGAGCTGTTCTGGCAACACGAGGAGGATCTACACATTATTAGACAGGTGGTTGTAATGTTATGGCTGTTTGGTGTACATTTAAATGTTTTAATAATTAAAACATTTAATTGCTGGTAAATGGCTGATGCCATTTTTTTATGACCACATGGTCTATCATGTTTTTACTTATCAGCTCTCACATAAACCCACTTTCATTCTTTTTTTTTATTTACTTATCATCTTATTTAGTAGTGTGCTTGTACCCTCAATAGCTGCTAGCACCTTGTTGGCATTGTATTAAATAGTATGTGCTTCCCACTGTACTTGGGAATCAATGACTTACCCCAATCCCTGACAAATCCTTTTTAAATGTCTTCTCTATTTTACTGCTCTGAGTCTTTAAGTTGGACAATATTTCTGTTTTGGTTTGCCTTTGGTAGGAAACAATAGAAAAGAACAAGCACCTCCCAGAGTGTCTTAATACTGAATAAAAACTGCAAAACCTGGGCACTATTGAGCGGGACATGGAGTAGGTTGGTTTGTTTTGAGCTCCCGTCGAACTTCTGTTTTTTTAAGTTAATAAGCGTTTTTCAGAGTTTAATACCAACAAACCCGATTTCTAATATACTTTCATAATCTGATTGCGTATTTATTTGTGGAAAAATGGCGGCTAATTTACATAAATATAAATTCACCGAGTCAGCCAAGTCTAGGCCTAGCAATGTTTCAGCCACGAGCGCCGCTGCCTCATCGGGCTCAGAGCCCCCACCTCGGCAGAACAGGCGGATATCCTGTTTTTGCTAAGGGCCGAAATTGCTTCGGTGATAAAAACGGAGTTGAGGAGTACACTTGTGGAAAGTTTCGACTTTCTGAAAAGTGAGTTGCAAGCGGTGAAAGCGGAGATACAAAACAATATGGCTGCCATGTGCTCCGAAATTAACTAGGTGAAAATCGCTATCACAGAGGTAGAAGATGGGCTAACGACATGTTCGGATGAAGTGGCGACTCTACAGAATACAGTGAACGGTCTGGCAGCAGAGATGGATGGACTCAGTCATAAATGTGAGGATATGGAGTACAGAGTGAGAAGGTGTAATATAAGAATTCTGGGGGTGGTGGAAACAAATGGATCCAGCTCCACAAAATCGGTCTCGGAGCTACTTAGAGAGACATTACAGCTGGATAGAGATGTGCTTGTGGACCGCTCTCATAGAAGCCTGGGCCCAGTGAGGAAAGATGGGAAACCGCGTGCCATCATAGCCAAACTCCACTACTATCAGGACTGTGTTGAGGTACTGAGTCGAGCACGTGCTTGAGCTCCGCTCAGGCATAATGGTGAGACGATTGCTATCTATCAGGATTACACCGCGAGTGTCGCTAAGGCCAGGGCAGCTTTCAACAAGGTCAGGAAGTTGCTTCTTAACCGGCATGGGGTGCGATATGGCATCCTGTTTCTGGCTCGTCTCCGTATTACGTATAATGGCGAGGAAATGGAGTTCACGGATGCGAGCAAAGCGATGAGCTACGTCAAGAAAAAGATCATTAGTACTGAGGAGAGCTGAGTGAGTTACATGGAGCAGGCTAATTCATCGTTTCTGAACTGGGACTGGATAATAACTGTTCGATCAGACTGTTATTCTGACAAGGAGGATGATTAACAATGCTGTGTTATTTTCTGCTATATACGCTGTGTTAGGGGGTGTGATTCTACACTGTGATAGGACGCACTTTTTTAATTCTCTTTTCATACCAGAGGTTCGGGGGGAGCTTGAGCAGTAAGCTCTATAGAGTTCCTCCACACAAGCACTG
>JAFFST010046111.1:5132-16558 GCA_022414735.1 Noturus placidus | reverse complement strand
CACTACGATGCTTCAGTACAATGCTTCACTACAACGCTTCACTACGGTGATTCACTACGATGCTTCATTACAATGCTTCACTACGAAATTTCACTACAACGCCTCACTACAATGCTTCACTACAGTGCTTCATTACAACGCTCCACTATGACATTTCACTACGACGATTCACTACGGCGCTTCACTACGATGCTTCAGTACAATGCTTCACTACAACGCTTCACTACGGTGATTCACTACGACGCTTCATTACAACGGTTCACTACGAAATTTTACTACGCCGTGCCACTACGATGCTTCAGTACAATGCTTCACTACAACGCTTCACTACGGTGATTCACTACGATGCTTCATTACAATGCTTCACTACGAAATTTCACTACGACGCCTCACTACAATGCTTCACTACAGTGCTTCATTACAACGCTCCACTATGACATTTCACTACGGCGCTTCACTACAATGCTTCACTTCGGTGCTTCACTACAATGCTTCACTTCAACGCTTCACTACGGTGCTTCACTACAATGCTTCACTACAACGCTTCACTACGGTGCTTCACTACGACGCTTCATTACAACGCTTCACTATGACATTTCACCACGACGCTTCACTACAATGCTTCACTACAATGCTTTACTACAATGCATCACTACGGTGCTTCATTGAGACGCTTCATTACAACATTTCACTACGACATTTTACTAAAAAGGCTTCACTACAATGCTTCACTACAATGCTTCACTACAACGCTTCACTACGGTGCTTCACTATGACGCTTCATTACAACGCTTCACTACGACATTTCACTACGACGTGTCACTACAATGCTTCACTACACTGCTTCATTACAACGCTTCATTACAACGCTTCACTATGACATTTCACTACGACACTTCATTACAATGCTTCACTACAATGCTTCACTACGGTGCTTCATTACGACGCTTCATTTCAACATTTCACTACGACATTTCACTACAATGCTTCACTACAATGCTTCACTACAACGCTTCACTACGGTGCTTCACTACGACGCTTCATTACAACGGTTCACTACGAAATTTTACTACGCCGCGTCACTACGATGCTTCAGTACAATGCTTCACTACAATGCTTCACTACGGTGATTCACTACGACGCTTCATTACAACGGTTCACTACGAAATTTTACTACGCCGCGTCACTACGATACTTCAGTACAATGCTTCACTACAACGCTTCACTACGGTGATTCACTACGACGCTTCATTACAATGCTTCACTACGAAATTTCACTACGACGCCTCACTACAATGCTTCACTACAGTGCTTCATTACAACGCTCCACTATAACATTTCACTACGACGATTCACTACAATGCTTCACTACAATGCTTCACTACGGTGCTTCATTACGACGTTTCATTACAACGCTTCATTACGACATTTCACTATGACGCTTCACTACAATGCTTCACTACAATGCTTCACTACGGTGTTTCATTACGACGTTTCATTACAACGTTTCACTACGACATTTTACTATGACGCTTCACTACAATGCTTCCCTACAACATTTCACTACACCGTTTCACTACGATGCTTCACTACAACATTTCACTACGTGGCTTTGCTACAATGTTTCACTACAACAGTTCACTACAACATTTCACTACGGGGCTTTGCTACACCACTTCACAACCACGCTTCACTACACCACTTCACTACAACATTTCACTATGGCACTTCACAACTACGCTTCACTAAACCACTTCACTACAACACTTCACTACGACACTTCACAACCACACTTCACTACACCACTTCACTACGGTGCTTCACTACAACATTTCACTACAACACTTCACTACAACATTTCACTACAACGTTTCACTACAACATTTCACTATGGCACTTCACTACAAAGCTTCACTACGGCGCTTCACTACAATGCATCACTACAGTGCTTCACTACAACATTTTATTTCTGCACTTCACTACAATGCTTCATTACAACATTTAAGTACAAAACTTCACTACAACAGTTTACTACAGCACTTCACTACAACATTTCAGTACGGCGCTTCTCGACAAAGCTTCACTGCAACATTTCACTACAATGCTTCGCTATAACATTTCACTACGGCGCTTCGCTACAGCGCTTCACTACGGCGCGTCAATACAATGCTTCACTACAATGCTTCACTACAATGCTTCACTACGGCACTTCACAACCACATTTCACTACACCACTACACTACAACGCTTCACTACGGTGCTTCACTACAGCACTTCACTACAATGCTTCACTACACCACTTCACAACCACGCTTCACTACACCACTTCACTACAACATTTCACTATGGCACTTCACAACCACGCTTCACTACACCACTTCACTACAACGCTTCACTACGACACTTCACAACCACACTTCACTACACCACAACACGTTACTACGGTGCTTCACTACAACATTTCACTACAACACTTCACTACAACATTTCACTACAACGTTTCACTACAACATTTCACTATGACACTTCACTACAAAGCTTCACTACGGCGCTTCACTACAATGCATCACTACAGTGCTTCACTACAACATTTTATTTCTGCACTTCACTACAATGCTTCATTACAACATTTAAGTACAAAACTTCACTACAACATTTTACTACAGCACTTCACTACAACATTTCAGTACGGCGCTTCTTGACAAAGCTTCACTGCAACATTTCACTACAATGCTTCGCTATAACATTTCACTACGGCGCTTCTCTACAGCGCTTCACTACGGCGCGTCAATACAATGCTTTACTACAATGCTTCACTACAATGCTTCACTACAACATTTCACTATGATGCTTCACTACAGCACTTCACTCCAGCATTTCACTATGGCGATTCACTACAACATTTTATTTCTGCACTTCACTACAGTGCTTCACTACAACATTTCTTGTTTCCTCTTGTTTACCTCTTGTTCCCTGATTACTCACGCCTGTTTTTACTTGCCCTTTAATGACTTTGGGCATTTAAACCCTTGTGAGTCTTTCTTCACCTGTGATATATGTATGTTCCGTTTTTAACCACCTGTCTCTACCGAGCCGTCCTGTGTCTGCTGTTCTGGTATCTGATTATCGGATTTTCTCTAGCCTCCTGATTCTCGTGTTTTGCCTTAGCCCAGTGTACTGTCCGCATCGCCCGACCATTGACTCTGATTCAGGTTTTGGATTTGTCTTCCTGCTTCTCTAATCAACGCTTTAACTGCAAATGCATCCATCTCACCATCTCACAGGCCCTGACTCACCTCATGTTACCTGAATCATCAACGGTAATCATTTCAAACCGTTCAACTTCTCAGTAGATTTTAGTGCAAAAGTGTAAAACCTTTTTTTTTTTGCTTTAATCTCTGCATCAGCGCCATTATCTTTGTTTCCAGCTGCAGATTTCCGGTCAGGAAACTCACACTTGGTTTGTTGTTTTTATTTATTTATTTCTGTTTCTGTTGTTCTCACTGTTTTGGAGTTGTGCCTCCAAACATGCCGTAGTTTCTGATGAACTCTCAGTGAAATGAGCACGGCAGTGAACTTGATCACACGTGGTGACGATGAGATGTGTATTCCAATCGATCAGCATCTTTGCTTTAAAGAGCGTGAAAGCATCAATGCTGTTGGAGGTCACGGTGGATTTCTGACGCTTATGTAACTGTACTCGGACGTGGAGGATCCGAGCGAGTAACTGATGACTAGATGTTGTGAGATCCTGAGGTGAGGTTTTTATCTGAATAGTGAGATAAATGACATGGAGCTGCAGATGAAGCCTCATAGAGTTTCATGTGTAAGACTGCCTTATTATTCACACATACGGTCATTTACACTGACAGGAGATGCCTGTAAATGGTAAATGGTTCACTTATATAGCGCTTTTATCCAAAGCGCTTTACACGGTGTCTCATTCACCCATTCACTCACACACCGATGGAAGCAGAGCTGCCATGCAAGGTGCTAGCTTACCATCGGGGCAACTTAGGGTTCACCGTCTTGCCCAAGGACACTTCGGCATGTGGATTCATCCGGGCCGGGAATCGAACCGCCAGCCCTACGATTAGTGGATTAGTGAACAACCCGATCTACCGACTGAGCCACAGCCGCCTCATAACACACACACACACACACACACACACACACACACACACACACACACACACACACTTACTTCATTAAAATGTTTGTGTGTGTGTGTGTGTGTGTGTGTATGGACCAGATGAGATATTCATTATCTTCAGTGCTGCTGTGACTCTGAGCTTCATTAACCTCTTATTATGCATCATAACATTCAGATTCAATAATCTCACCTGCACCGGGGTTTTATTTCTCCATTTTCATTTTCATGAGTAATTTTTCATCAAACATTCTCACACATCATGAATGCTTTAAAATAAAGGTTGTATCTTGTATAAAGTGTCGTGTCGTTTTGTCTTCATGGAAAAGCGAGTTTTCTGTGTTTTTCTCCACTGTTTAATATCAAAGCCTTCATTAAGCTGAGCTTCTGCTGAGGTCCTGCTCTCTTCCATCCCCTCTCACTTCATCCCTTTATCCCTTTAACTTCTCTCTCTCTCTCTCTCTCTCTCTCTCTCTCTCCCTCTCTCTCTCATGCTCTTACACTTCCTGGCTCTGATGAAAAAGTTTGTGATTTTTTTCTTTCTCTAATTGGCGAAGAGAAAAATTCCACTCACCAGCTGTCAGCGCTGCACACTGAGACACAGAGCAAGCCAATTAGTGCTGGATTGGAGACTCTCTCATAACCTCATCCCTCATCCCTCATGACTCACTCCCTCATTCCTCATGCCGCACTCCCTCACCCCTCACTCCCTCATCCCTCATGCATCACTCCCTCATCCCTCATGCATCACTCCCTCATTCCTCACTCCCTCATCCCTCTCCCATCACTCCCTCTTTCCTCATTCCTCACTCCCTCATCCCTCTCCCATCACTCCCTCATTCCTCATGCCTCACTCCCTCATGCCTCACTCTCTCATTCCTCACTCCATCATCTCTCTCCCCCCACTCCCTCATTCCTCACTCCCTCATCCCTCATCTCTCACTCCCTCACCCCTCACTCCCTCATCCCTCACCCCTCACTCCCTCTTTCCTCATGCCTCACTCCCTCATTCCTCACTCCCTCATGCCCCACCCCTCACTCCCTCACCCCCTCACCCCTCACTCCCTCATCCCTCATGCCTCACGCCCTCATCCCTCACTCCTCACTCCCTCATCCATCATTCCTCACTTCCTCATCCCTCTCCCATCACTCCCTCATTCCTCATGCCTCACTCCCTCATTCCTCACTCCATCATCTCTCTCCCCCACTACCTCATTCCTCACTTCCTCATCCCTCACTCCCTCATCCCTCATCTCTCACTCCCTCACCCCTCACTCCCTCATCCCTCACCCATCACTCCCTCATCCCTCACCCCTAACTCCCTCATCCCTCACTGCTCACTCCCTCATTCCTCATTTCCTCATCCCTCACTCCCTCATCCCTCATCTCTCACTCCCTCACCCCTCACTCCCTCATCCCTCACCCATCACTCCCTCATCCCTCACCGCTCTCTCCCTCATTCCTCACCACTCACTACCTCAGCCCTCACTCCCTCATCCCTCACCCCTCACTCCCTCATCCCTCATGCCTCACTCCCTCATTCCTCACTCCCTCATCTTTCTCCCATCACTCCCTCTTTCCTCATGCCTCATTCCCTCATTCCTCACTCCCTCATGACCCACTCCTCACTCCCTCACCCCTCACCCCTCATCCCTCATGCCTCACTCCCTCATGCCTAACTCCCTCATCCCTCACTCCTCACTCCCTCATCCCTCACTCACTCATCCCTCATTTCTCACTCCCTCACCCCTCACCCCTCACTCCCTCATCCCTCACCCCTCACTCCCTCATCCCTCATGCCTCACTCCCTCATGCCTCACTCCCTCATCCCTCACCGCTCACTCCCTCATTCCTCATTCCTCATCCCTCACTCCCTCATCCCTCATTTCTCACTCCCTCACCCCTCACTCCCTCATCCCTCACCCATCACTCCCTCATCCCTCACCGCTCTCTCCCTCATTCCTCACCACTCACTACCTCAGCCCTCACTCCCTCATCCCTCACCCCTCACTCCCTCATCCCTCATGCCTCACTCCCTCATTCCTCACTCCCTCATTCCTCACTCCCTCATGACCCACTCCTCACTCCCTCACCCCCTCACCCCTCATCCCTCGTGCCTCACTCCCACATGCCTAACTCCCTCATCCCTCACTCCTCACTCCCTCATCCCTCACTCACTCATCCCTCATTTCTCACTCCCTCACCCCTCACCCCTCACTCCCTCATCCCTCACCCCTCACTCCCTCATCCCTCATGCCTCACTCCCTCACTCCCTCATCCCTCATGCATCACTCCCTCATGCCTCACTCCCTCATCCCTCATTTCTCACTCACTCACCACTCACCCCTCACCCCCTCATCCCTCTCCCATCACTCCCTCATCCCTCATGCCTTACTCCTTCATCTCTCTCTCCCCTACTCCCTCATTTCTCATGCCTCACTCCCTCATCCCTCACCCATCACTTCCTCATTCCTCACTCCATCATCTCTCACCCCACACTCCTTCATCCCTCATGCCTCACTCCCACATCCCTCACTCCCTCACCCCTCACCCATCACTTCCTCATTCCTCACTCCATCATCTCTCACCCCACACTCCTTTATCCCTCATGCCTCACTCCCTCATCCCTCACCCCTCACTCCCACATCCCTTATGCCTCACTCCCTCATCCCACACTCCCTCATCCCTCACTCCCTCACTCCTTCATCCCTCACCCCTCACTCTCTCATCCCTCACGCCCTCATCCCTCACTCATCATGCCTCACTCCTCATCCCTCCCTCCCTCATGCCCCACTCCTAACTCACTCACCCCCTCACCCTTCATCCCTCATGCCTCACTCCCTCATGCCTAACTCCCTCATTGCTCACTCCCTTACTCCCTCATCCCTCACTCCTCACTCCCTCATCCCTCACTCAATCATCCCTCATTTCTCACTCCCTCACCCCTCACCCCTCACTCCCTCATACCTCACCCCTCACTCCCTCATCCCTCACTCACTCATCCCTCATGCCTCACTCCCTCATGCCTCACTCCCACATCCCTCACTCCCTCACCCCTCATCCCACTCCCATCACTCCCTCATTCTTCATGCCTCACTCCCTCATTCCTCACTCCCTCATGCCCCAGTCCTCAGTCCCTCACCCCTCACCACTCACCCCTCACTCTCCCATCCCTCACCCCTCACTGCCTCATTCCTCACTCCCTCATCTCTCTCCCCCCACTCCCTCTTTCCTCATGCCTCATTCCCTCATCTCTCACTCCCTCACTCCCTCATCCCACTCCCATCACTCCCTCATTCTTCATGCCTCACTCCCTCATTCCTCACTCCCTCATGCCCCAGTCCTCAGTCCCTCACCCCTCACCACTCACCCCTCACTCTCCCATCCCTCACCCCTCACTGCCTCATTCCTCACTCCCTCATCTCTCTCCCCCCACTCCCTCTTTCCTCATGCCTCATTCCCTCATCTCTCACTCCCTCACTCCCTCATCCCACTCCCATCACTCCCTCTTTCCTCATGCCTCACCACTCACCCCTCACCCCCTCATCCCTCTCCCATCACTCCCTCATCCCTCATGCCTTAGTCCCTCATACCTCACTCCCTCATTCCTCACTCCCTCATCCCTCCCCATCACTCCCTCATCCCTCATGCCTCAATCCTTCATCCCTCTCTCCCCTACTCCCTCATTTCTCATGCCTCACTCCATCATCCCTCACCCCTCACTTCCTCATGCCTCACTCCCTCATTCCTCACCCCTCACTCCCTCATCCCTTATGCCTCACTCCCTCATCCCACACTCCCTCATCCCTCACTCCCTCACTCCTTCATCCCTCACCCCTCACTCCCTCATCCCTCACTCCCTCATCCCTCACTCATCATGCCTCACTCGTCATCCCTCACTCCCTCACCCCTCTCTCCTCACCCCCTCACTCCCTCATCCCTCACTCCCTCACCCCTCACTCTTTCATCCCTCTCCCCTCACTCCCTCACCCCTCACTCCTCACTCCCTCATCCCTCACTCCCTGATCCCTCACCCCCTCACTTCCTCATTCCTCATACCTCACTCCCCACCCCTCACTCCTCACTTCTTTATCCCTCATTCCTCACTCCCTCATCCCTCACTCCCTCATGCCTCATGCCTCACTCCCTCATCCCTCTCCCATCACTCCCTCTTTCCTCACTCCTTCATCCATCATGCCTCACTACCTCATCCCTCACTCCTTCACTCCCTCATCTCTCACTCCCTCATCCCTCACTCCCTCACCCCTCACTCCCTCATCCCTCACTCCTTCATCCCTCATGCCTCACTCTCTCATCCCTCCCTCCCTCATCCCTCACTCCCTCATCCTGGCTGATCTTGCCTCACTCCTCATCCCTCACTCCCTCATCCCTCACCCCTCACTCCCTCATCCCTGACTCATCTTGCCTCACTCCTCATCCCTCACTCCCTCATCCCTCTCCCCTCACTCCCTCACCCCTCACTCCTTCATCCCTCTCCCCTCACTCCCTCATCCCTCACTCCCTCACTCGTCACTCCTCACTCCCTCACTCCCTCATCCCTCATTTCCCCACCCTCTCATCCCTCACCCCCTCATCCCTCACTTCCTCATTACACATACCTCACTCCCCACCCCTCACTCCTCACTCCTTCTTCCCTTATTCCTCACTCCCTCATCCCTCACCCCTCACTCCCTCACCCCTCACTCTCTCATCCATCATGGCTCACTCCCTCATCCATCATGCCTCACTCCCTCACCCCTCACTCCCTCATCCCTCTCCCCTCACTCCCTCATCCCTCACCCCTTACTCCCTCATTCCTCACTACCTCCTCCCTCTCCCATCACTCCCTCTTTTCTCATGCCTCACTCCCTTCATTTCTCACTCCCTCACCCCTCACCCCCACTCCCTCATCCCTCATGCCTCACTCCGTCGACATTCCTCACTCCCTCCTCCCTCTCCCATCACTCCCTCTTTTCTCATGTCTCACTCCCTTAATTTCTCACTCCCTCATCCCTCACTCCCTCACCCCTCACCCCTCACTCCCTCATCCCTCATGCCTCACTCCCTTATTCCTCACTCCCTTATCTCTCTTCCCCCACTCCCTCATTCCTCATGCCTCATCCCTTACCCCTCACTCCCTCACCCCTCACTCCGTCATCCCTCACCCCTCACTCCCTCATTCCTCACTCCCTCATCCCTCTCCCATCACTCCCTCATCCCACATGCCTCACTCCCTTATTCCTCACTCCCTTATCTCTCTCCCCCCACTCCCTCATTCCTCATGCCTCACTCCCTTATTCCTCACTCCCTCATCCCTCATGCCTCATCCCTCACCCCTCACTCCCTCATCCCTCACTCCCTCATCACTCATCTCTCACTCCCTCATCCCTCACTCCCTCATCCCTCACCCCTCACGCCCTCATCTTTCACCTTTCACTCCCTCATTCCTCACTCCCTCATCCTTCTCCCATCACTCCCTCTTTCCTCATGCCTCACTCCCTCATTCCTCACTCCCTCATCCCTCACTCCCTCACCCCTCACTCCCTCATCCCTCATGCCTCACTCCCTCATTCCTCACTCCCTCATCCCTCTCCCATCACTCCCTCATCCCTCATGCCTCACTCCCTCATTCATCACTCCCTCATCTCTCTCCCCCACTCCCTCTTTCCTCATGCCTCACTCCTCATCCCTCAGCCCTCACTCCCTCACCCCTCACCCCCACTCACTCATCCCTCATGCCTCACTCCCTCATCGCTCACTCCTTCATTCCCTCATCCCTCACCCCTCACTCCCTCATCCCTCACTCCCTCATGCCTCACTCCCTCATCCCTCACCCCTCACTCCCTCATTCATCATGCCACACTCCATCATTCCTCACTCTCTCATCCCTTTCCCCTCACTCCCTCATCCCTCACTCCCTCATGCCTCACTCCCTCATCCCTCATGCCTCACTCCCTCATTCCTCACTCCCTCATCCTTCACCCCTCACCCCCTCATCCGTCACCCCTCACTTCCTCATCCTTCATGCCTCATTCCTCAACCCTCACTCCCTCATCCCTCATGCCTCACTCCCTCTTTCCTCATACCACACTCCCTCATCTCTCATGCCTCACTCCCTCATTCCTCATGCCTCACTCCCTCATGCCTCACTCCCTCATTCCTCACGTCCTCATCCCTCTCCCATCACTCCCTCATCTCTCATGTCTCACTCCCTCAAACCTCACTCCCTCATTCCTCCCTCCCTCATTCCTCACTCATTCATCTCTTACCCATTACTCCCTAACCCGTCACTCCCTCTCCTCTCATGCCTCACTCCCTCATGCCTCACTACCTCATTGCTCACTCCCTCTTCCCTCATGCATCACTCCCTCATTCCTCACTCCCTCATCCCTCTCCCATCACTCCCTCATCCCTCATGCCTCAGTCCCTCATACCTCACCCCTCACTTCCTCATTACACATACCTCACTCCCCACCCCTCACTCCTCACTCCTTCTTCCCTCATTCCTCACTCCCTCATCCCTCACCCCTCACTCCATCACCCCTCACTCTCTCATCCATCATGGCTCACTCACTCATCCCTCACTCCTTCACTCCCTCATCCCTCACTCCATCACTCCCTCATCCCTCACTTCCTCATTCCTCACTCCCTCATGCCTCACTCCCTCATGCCTCACTCCCTCATCCCTCACTCCCTCACTTATCACTCCCTCACTCCCTCACTCCCTCACTCTCTCTTCCATCATGGCTCACTCCCTCATCCATCATGCCTCACTCCCTCATCCCTCACTCCTTCACTCCCTCATCCCTCACTCCCTCATGCCTCACTCCCTCATGCCTCATTCCCTCACTTATCACTCCCTCATCCCTCACTCCCTCATCCCTCACTCCTCACTCCCTCACTCCCTCACTCCTTCATCCCTCTCCCCTCACTCCCTTATCCCTCACTCCCTCACCCCTCACTCCCTCACTCCCTCATCCCTCACTCCCTCACTCCCTCATCCCTCACCCCCTCATCCCTCACCCCTCACTTCCTCATTCCTCATACCTCACTCCCCACCACTCACTCTTCACTCCTTCTTCCCTCATTCCTCACTCCTTCATCCCTCACCCCTCACTCCCTCACCCCTCACTCTCTCATCCATCATGGCTCACTCCCTCATCCCTCACTCCTTCACTCCTTCATCTGTCACTCCCTCATCCCTCACCCCTCACTCCCTCATCCCTCACTTCTTCATCCCTCACCCCTCACTCATTCATCCCTTACTTCCTCATCC
>JAFFST010046110.1:11156-24744 GCA_022414735.1 Noturus placidus | reverse complement strand
CCCACCTGTTGTTGATTCTTCACAAAAAATTACAGTTTTATATCTTTATGTTTGAGGCCTGAAATGTGGCAAAAGGTCGAACAGTTCAAGGGGGACGAATACTAATAATATGTATGTGTGTGTGTGTGTGTTTGTATGAAGGGATGATTGGTGGATAGATGATGGGTTCATAGATGGATGGATGGAATGGGTTCTCTACATAGATGCATTGATGTATGACTGGATTTTATGGATAGGTGAACAGGATGGGATGGATGGATGCATTGAAGAATGGATGGATGGGTTCTTTGCATTGGTGAATGGATGGATGGATGGATGGGTTCTCTGCAGGGATGGTGTGTAGATGGATGGGTTATCTGCATGGATGGTGTGTAGATGGATGGATGGATGGGTTATCTGCAGGGATGGTGTGTAGATGGCTGGATGGATGGATGGATGGATGGATGGATGGATGGATGGATAGGTTCTCTGCAGGGATGGTGTGTGGATGGATGGATGGATGGGTGGATGGAAGAGTTCTCTGCATTGGTGGATGGATGGATGGATGCGTTCTCTGCAGGGATGATGTGTGGGTTCTCTGCAGGGATGGTGTGTAGATGGATGGATGGATGAGTTCTCTGCAGGGATGATGTGTGGGTTCTCTGCAGGGATGGTGTGTAGATGGATGGATGGATGGGTTCTCTGCATGGATGATGTGTAGATAAATGGTAAATGGCGCACTTATATAGAGCTTTTATCCAAAGTGCTTTACACTGGTTCTCATTCACCCATTCACACTCACACTCACACACCAATGGTAGCAGGGCTGCCATGCAAGGTGCTAACTTGCCATCGGGAGCAACTTAGGGTTCAGTGTCTTGCCCAAGGACACTTTGGCATGTGGCGTCATCCAGGCCGGGATTCGAACCACCAACCCTACGATTAGTGGACAACCCACTATACCGACTGAGCCACAGTCGCACTACCTAATAGATGGATGGATGGATGGAAGAATGGATGGATGGGTTCTCTGCATTGGTGGATGGATGGATGGATGGATGGATGGATGGATTCTCTGCATGGATGGTATATGAATGGATAACTGAATTCTACAGATGGTTGGAATAGAATGGGATGGATGAATGAATGAATGTATGGGTAGGTGTAAAAAGATGAATAAAAACAGATGGATAAATGCTGTGAACAGGTAGACAGATCAATGGACTGGTAGATAGACGAGTGAGAGGGATGGATGGATATACAGATGGATGGATGCACAGTATGACTGCACTGGGTGGATGTATAAAGAGTGAACACAGACCTGTAGGGCAGCGATGGCGACTCTGCAGGCCAGCGGGTTTCCTCCGTAGGTGGAGCCGTGCTCACCCGGTTTAATCGTCAACATCACCTCATCATCACACAGCACCGCAGAGACCTGACGCACGCACACACACACACACACACACACACACACACACACGTCACTCACTACTGCAGGTATAAATGATTTTTTTCTGACTTTCTCCAGCTACTTATGCATAAAAACCACCAACACTTGGGGGAAAAATCGGCTTCATGCATAAAAATCTCATCCTGAGAAATATTCGATGAAATTCCCTCGTGTTGAAGATATTTTCCCTCGTTATGCTTTCTCTTGTGGTGTAGAGACTGATAACACACTGTCCTGATGGTGAGACAACGCTGGAAATAAAAACAGAACACAAAATACCAAACATGTTTTCCCCATAAACATCAGCAGAGCACCTACACGGATCAGCGCTGTGGAACGTTCTAGTGCGTCATATTACGCAAGAGGACGTGGACATGCTCTCACATTCCTCCGCTTTAAAGATCTCAACGTTCCTGCTCATCACCTGCTACTTAACGTGGTTTAACCTGGTTTAACGGCATTTACAACTCTCATTGTGTGTGTGTGTGTGTGTGTGTGTGTGTGTGCTCACAGGATACACCCCTCCAGACAGAGCTTTTCCCAGCACCACCAGGTCCGGCCGCACTTCCTCGTGATCTACAGCCAACCTGCGTCCCGTCCGAGCCAAACCCGTCTGAACCTCATCAGCGATAAACAGAACCTGTAACACACACACACACACACACACACACACACACACACACACAATTTAGTATAACACAAACACACGCTGGACTGGAATGCAAAAATGTTTTTTTTTTTTAAATAAATCAGATCATGATATCACATTTTATTGTATTATCAAATAAATGCTTCATTTAACAATTAATAACTTATAGCCCCATAACCCCCCCCCACACACACACACACACACACACACACACACACACGTTACTCACGTTGTGTTTGGTGCACAGCTCGCGCACTTTGCACAGGTAACCTGCGTCAGGTACCATGACACCTGCTTCCCCCTGGATGGGCTCCACCATGAAGGCAGCAACGTTAGGGTCCTGAAAGGCTTTCTACACACACACACACACACACACATATATACATATACATATATTTATTTTTGATGTAAATGTATATAATGCTAGAAGAAGTGTGACTGGTGTGCTACCTCCAGAGCCGGGATGTCGTTGTAGGGCACGAGCTCGAACCCGGGCATGAACGGTCCAAACCCCTCGTAGCTGCTGGGGTCGGTGGAGCTGGAAATGGCCGCCATCGTACGACCCCAGAAATTCCCCTCTATAAATAAAAAACATGGATTAATACACGCAGAATCTTCCACAGTGTCCTGACACAGATCTCTCCCTCCTCCCTCTCACACACACACACACACACACACACACACACACACACACACACACAATCAGATTCAACCCTCGAAAATGGACCAGTATTAAAATCTCCAAAATATAATGTTTGTAAATATATTTACTGATACAGACGGATATAAAACACTATAAGAATGATATAAGGTTAATAAATAAAATCATTCAGATCACGTTGTCCCAGCATAATATGAATATATTACCATAATATATTCAGTTGTCCCAGGGGCCATGACCGATAAATTTGAATTTAAATAATTATAACCTGTTCATTATTTAATGCTATTAATATTTGTTAATGTAATTCCATTGTACGTGCATTTATTACGAGCATGTTTTTATTCCTTTCTTTCTTGACTGTGAACACATTACTGAAGTGCACCGCATTATTACACTGCTTTTTATTTTATAAACATTTCATGTACACTTATTTTATTCATCTGACTTCATGTCTCACAAGTGCACAAGAATTTATTATTATTGATTATTATTTATTTAATTCAGGGGCGCACGGTGGCTTAGTGGTTAGCACGTCCGCCTCACACCTCCAGGGTCCGGGGTTCGAGTTCCGCCAGGGCCATGTGTGTGTGGAGTTTGCATGTTCTCCCCGTGTGTCGGGGGTTTCCTCCGGGTACTCCGGTTTCCTCCCCCAGTCCAAACACATGCATGGTAGACTGATTGGCGTGTCTAAAGTGTCCGTAGTGTGTGAATGTGTGTGAGTGTGTATGTGATTGTGCCCTGTGATGGACTGGCACCGTGTCCAGGGTGTACCCCGCCTTGTGCCCGATGCCTCCTGGGATAGACTCCAGGTTCCCCGTGACCCTGAAAAGGAGTAAGCGGTAGAAGATGGATGGATTTATTTAATTCGTTGGTTTTATTTATTTAAATGATAATTTTTTATTACTATTTAATATTATTAGTAATAGCAGCAGTTATTATTTATTTCTTTATTACAAAGCGCACAGGAACTTACAATGTATTTTATTATGTATTTATTATTATTTGTATTATTATGTATTTATTATTATTTGTTATTACTTATTTATCAAGTGCACATGAATTTATTATTTATTTTATTGTTTAGTAGTGTTTATTTATTTATTTATTACTTAGTTAGTTAGTTATTATTATTTATTTACTTACTTTTTATTATTATTATTATTATTATTATTGCTATTATTATTATTAGTTATGATTTATTTATCATGTGTACACAAGAATTTGTTGATTTATTGTTATTTATTTAATATGTATTTATTCATTAGGTATATTTTTAATTCATCATTAATTGTTATTTATTTATCACGAGTGCACAGGAATTAATTATTCATTCATTATTATTTATTTATGATTTACAATGAGATATTATTTACTTATTTGTTACTTGTTTATTTACTCACTTACGTGTTATTTATTAATTCATTGTGTTTTTATGTACTTTATTGATGTATATTTCATGTACACTAAAAGGAAGACACTAAGACTCCTCCCACTGATTAGGATTATTTTATAACCCTACACCAGCACATCCGATGTTGTATTATTCCTCTTACACCACAATATACTGTATATATGACTGTAGTGTTCGGATCGGACAGTCACGATCAGACCTCTCGTTATCAGAGATATGGACTCGCCTGCGAAGACGATCTTGGCCTGGTTCTCGGGAACGTCTTTAACGCAGTAAGCCCATTTGCGTGCGAGTTTGCACGCCGTCTCTCCGCCTTCGACACCTTTGTGATTCAGCACCGGGGAGACAAACAGGAAGATTAGTTCCAGCATTACACAACACATTAATCATCTGATGATCTGCTGATGGACATGTTACTGGTTAGACCTCTATCACACACACACATATCAGAGGAAGGTGAGGAGTCGGGTGCAGCAGACGGGCAAATGTGTGCCTGCAGAACAGGATTAACGTGTGTGTATTGTGTGGTCTTGTACACCGTGCTCTTGTACACCATGCTCTTGTACATCGTGTGTTTATGTGCAGGAGTTTGTCATGGTACAGTGAACCCAGCAGTGCTGGGTGCCGAGTCATGGTGCTGTCTGACGCACACCTGAACCCTGAGTATCAGGCCACAGCCATATTTATTTACTGACAAACATTTTGCGTGCCTTAATGTTAACAGCCTACTTTCCTGTTTACTTTTCTGTGTCCACCTTTCTCAACCATTAACCTCATTGTATCTCATTTTTCATCCCATCTTCCTCCCGCTCCCTGTCCCATTCCTACATGTCCTTTACTTTCCTGTCACTTTCATTCCTGACACTACCCTTTCCAAACTATCCTCCCCACTCCCTATCCTCCCCATTCCCATTCCTCCCCACTCCTCCCCACTCCCATTCCTCCCCATTCCCAATCCTCCCCATTCCCATTCCTCCCCACTCCCTATCCTCCCCATTCCCATTCCTCCCCATTCCCAATCCTCCCCACTGCCTATCCTCCCCACTCCCTATCCTCCCCACTCCCTATCTTCCCCATTCCCATTCCTCCCCACTCCCTATCTTCCCCATTCCCATTCCTCCCCACTCCCTATCCTCCCCACTCCCTATCTTCCCCATTCCCATTCCTCCCCACTCCCAATCCTCCCCACTCCCAATCCTCCCCATTCCCATTCCTCCCCACTCCCTATCTTCCCCATTCCCATTCCTCCCCACTCCCTATCCTCCCCACTCCCTATCTTCCCCATTCCCATTCCTCCCCACTCCCAATCCTCCCCACTCCCAATCCTCCCCATTCCCATTCCTCCCCACTCCCTATCTTCCCCATTCCCATTCCTCCCCACTCCCTATCCTCCCCATTCCCATTCCTCCCCATTCCTCCCCACTTCCTATCCTCCCCACTCCCTATCCTCCCCATTCCCATTGTGTGTGTGTGACACTTGGGTGTCCCATGTGTTTGTATGTGTGTATGTGTGTGTGTCTGTGAGAGAGAGAAACCTGTGTTCATGGGCAGGACTTTGTTGTAGCCGAACAGAGAGGTGATGTACTCCTCGTACTCCCCCAGCACGTCGTTGTAGAAGGCTCTGGAGGTCAGCGTGAGTCTGGAGGCCTGTCCGGTCAGAGCAGCCACAATTTTTGGGTGGCAGTGACCCTGATTTACGGCGCTGTACGCACTCAGGAAGTCATAATACCGACGCCCCTCGACGTCCCACACATGAACGCCTGAAAACAAACACACATATGTGAGACAGTGCTGACTTATCGAATAAATACTCAACAAGATCAGTCCTTGTGTACTTTAACATGCACTTGTTTTCTCTAACGTCTACATTTCCCCTAAAACAACAACAACAAAAACAAACAGGAAAGCGTAAACTCCTCTGTCCTGAAGATGTCGGAAAACTTACAGCTACACCTTCACCACTGACACTGGAGACTCCTTCCTTCCGTACAGTAAATGATAAATAAGCGTCTCGTTACTTTAAGAAAACATCAACAAATCAAAACATTACATCCAAGAGCACGTTAATAATATAACAATCTGGCAGTCCAATACAGACTATTTAGATTAGATATTTAACCCTCGTGGACAGTCAATTTGAAATATATATTACAGTTTTGTCCAAAAGTTTGCACACCCCTTGCTAAACCTTAATACTGTTAACAAAATAAGACAGTTGATAAAAATCCCATGTTGTTGTTTATGTAGTTCTGTCCTAAATAAACTATTTCACATAAGATGTTTACATACAGTCTATAAGACAAGATTATAGCTGAATTTATTAAAACTACCCCGTTCAAAAGTTTCCGACATGATGTGTTGGACCTGAGCAGTTAAACTCCCCACTGTTCTTCAGAAATAATCCACCAGGTCCGGAACGTTCTTTACTTTTCCAGAATCTTCTACATATCTGAGTTCTCTCCAACGGCGTCTATATGATGTTCAGATCCATCTTCTCACACTGAGGACGACTGAGGGACTTGTACACGACTAGTACATAAGATGCAAACGTTCACTGGTGCTCAAGAAGACACGATATATTAAGAGCCTGGGGGGTGTAAACTGTTACACAGGATGGTCGGTGTAAATTGTTAGCCAATGTTGGCAAGGGGTCAAATGTGCAGAAGATCACCAAAACATATGATGATGATTAAAGATTACAGCTGGTGGTTCACGTGTTGGACCGAGTTGTACTCAACGCTCGATTTGCATATTTGAGTGTGTGGGCGTGTCTCACCCTCTCCTCTGTGCAGGGCGACAGGTAGCGGGTGGTAGTTGTGAGCTCCGTACCGCTCCTCTCGAGAGAAAATGTCCTCGGATGAGCGCGCAACCTCGTTGTGTTTCGCATGAGATGCCACCGTCGAGGTCGAGCGCATCCCAGAGTGTGCGGCGCGGCTCAGTGTGGGCGTGGCCCAGCGGGTCAGGCGAATCAGCACGCACTTCATTGTGATACCTGTGTACACAGAGAGCACGTGCAGGTTTTTAGGTTTAATCGTAATACATTTACGCTATTTAAAAAATATATATATTACATTAATTAAAAGCCAATGGTGATAATGTTCCACAGCCAAAACACAGTCTGGGGTGCCAATACTTCTCAGAGCGCACTTGGGTCAAGAGATAGAAATGTAAAATCAAGCTAAAAAAAAAAAAAAAATCGCATTAAAAATGCACATAAATGATAAAAATTGTTAAAAAACCCCTAGTGGTCTGTGGCGTAATTGCAGGAAGTTCATAGGAAAATTTTTTTAATGTTTAAATGTTTTTTTTTTTTTTTAAAGTTATGTTTTAAAATGAACCAATTTGGTTATTCGCGCGCATTCACACACATCACGTCAACGAAAAGCACTCGTTTCGATGTACTACGATTTTGGGACACACTGATTCTAATCTCGGGTACTATTCGGTACGGATAAGACGGATAATCTGGTGTGTGTAACACGACTCTGAATACCTGGAACTTTCCCAACAGACATAGTGAAGTAGCTTTTGGTGTGACGCCTGTAAGTGCTGTGACGCTGCAATGATTTCTGCTAAATTACAGATTCTTAAACAAGAGAAATGAAAAGATTGAGTTCAGCTCGGGTCGTGTTTCTAAATCACGGTATAAGGTTCAGCACCTCTCTCTCACAACCTCAAACAACAAGGGCTTTACCGAGCGGCGCACACACTCGACCTGTTTACTAATCCCCTGTACACACACACACACACACTGCGTGTCACTGAAACATTTACAGCCGAGATTAAATATGCACCACGTCCGATGTAAGATCAGGTCACAGCATGAAGGACACATCAGTGTGAAGAAAGTGTCTTTGTGCCTTTACACTTCCTGCAACTCTCGGAGAATTCAAGCACATGATAGGACTAAAAATCAATTAAACAAGCAGAATTTAACGCAGGTTTAATCCAAAGTTAAACTACTATTAGGCCTTTAAATGCGACATAAGCTGATTTGCATGCATATTTTATTGTGTTTCTTTGTTTTTCACAAACGGTGGTAGGTCGAATTCCCGAATCAGTACAAATATCAATATGCAAAACGATCATAAATAAAAATTTAAATATGCGCAGAAATTCTAAACTGTCCGAATAACTGAGACCGATAATTGTTACTCGTTCATGTCGATACAGGAATATAAAACGTTCCAACAGATCCATCTCATATTTCCAAGAAGGAGCAGAAAGTTTTACAGAGGTGAATGTTAACACACACACGCACACACACACACACACACACACATAGTGACCTCGATTTCCTTGTTAATCTGGAAGCTGATAGGCCGAGACGGCACAGACGGTCACACACCCATTGTCACGCAGCCAACGGCTAAATAAAGACACACACACACACAGAGACCTGGGAAACATCTGATCTGTCAGCGAGGCAAGTCTGGGGCATGACATGATCACTCAAAACAGCTTTAAATGAACCCTCACAGGTTTAGTCACGTCGATAAACACAGGACTAATAAGCTGATTACACCACTTTCTTTCCTCTACACACTTACACACACCCTTAATCACACCAGTGGTAGGTACTAACCACTGCATACCAGGGACACCTCACCAGCCCTGCTGTTTAACACAAGCTCTGACCCGGTCATCTAACCATCACCATTTGCCTCTCGTCAAAGTCGCTCAGACCCTTACGCTCGCCCATTTTCCCTGCTTCCAACACATCGACTTCAAGAACTGACTATTCACTGTCTGCCTGATAAATATACCCCCCCCCTCCTCCTGACAGGTGACGAGATCATCAATATTATACACTTCACCTGTCAGTGGCTTTAATGTGTGAAAAATATTTCCTGTGTGTGTTGATTGAATTTATTTCCCAGAAGGCGTGTATACAGGAAGAAATGAAGCAGTCCTAAAACGGAACCTTGTGGAACGCCACAGCTACATTTTTCTTGCGGGAGTTATATAAAGTTTTAGACTGTTATTTAGAAGAGCACGCGTAGACACGTGACCGCATTGCCAGGACTGCGAGGTGAAATAAGGACAAGCAGAAAACACTTGATGAGCCGAACGTAACACCTGTTTACACAATCTAATTTTGGCTATGAGACTTTTCCTAGACAGCAGCTCTGACAGTAGCACTCCTACTGTTTTCTCTAAACCGTGTACAGAAGGAGTCTCCAGCGTCAGAGGTAAAGCTGTCACTTTAGGTTTTCTGACATCTCCGGGTACTCCGGTTTCCTCCCCTCCCCCAGTCCAAAGACATGCATGGTAGGCTGATGGGCGTGTCTAAAGTGTCCGTAGTGTATGAATGTGTGTGTGAGTGTGTATGTGTATGTGAGTGTGTCCTGCGATGGACTGGCACCACGTCCAGGCTGTACCCCACCTTGTACCCCCTACTGCCTGGGATATTCTCCAGGTTCCCAGTAGGATAAAATGGTATAGAAAATGGATGGATGGATGGATTTCTTACATGTGTTTAAACATTGGTGGAAAGAGAAGCTAAATGAAAAGCCCTTGGAGGGGCCTGAAATCAGAATTTCACTTTTGTTTTCATTTAATTGCAGAAAATTATTTGCCATCCAACATTTAATCTCCTCAAAACAGTCGCAAAAGGATGACTACTGTCTGTTGTAACTGGTAGATAAAATTGCATCATCATCAGCATGGCAGTGGGGGAGAGACACACACACACACACACACAATATCTCAGAAAAGTGAGCACACCCCCCACATTTGTGTAAATATTTGATGGTTAATGGAGAAGCCTGTTCTGAGTGGAACCTGTCCTGTTAAACCGCTCTATGGTCTTGGCCACCATGCTGCAGCTCAGTGTCAGGGTCTTGGCAATCTCCTTACAGCCTCAGCCATCTTTATATAGAGAAACTATTCTTTTTTTCAGATCCTCAGAGAGTTCTTTGCCATGAGGTGCCATGTTGAACTTCCAGTGACCAGTATGAGGGAGTGTGAGAGCGATGACACCAAATTTAACACACCTGCTCCTCATTCACACCCGAGACCTCGTAACACTAACAAGTCAGATGACACCGGCGAGGGAAAATGGCTAATTGGGCCAATTTGGACATTTTCACTTAGGGGTGTACTCACTTTTGTTGCCAGCGGTTTAGACATTAATGTCTGTGTGTTGAGTTATTTTGAGGGGACAGCAAATTTACACAAGCTGTCCCCTCAAAGCTGTTACACAAGCTGTACACTCACTACTTTACATTGTAGCACAGTGTCATTTCTTCAGTGTTGTACATGAAAACATATCATCACATATTTACACACATGAGGGGTGTACTTACTTTTGTCAGATACTAATATATATATTTCTTCAAAATAGCACCTAAGGGGAGCATATAAAGTGAAAAAGGTTAAAAAGAGGGCCAAAAATGGACCCTTGAGGGGACACCGCATAATAGAGGAGCCGACGAAGAGGAAAACTTCCAAGTGTTCACTGAGAAGGTTCTGAGAAGGTTCTGAGAAGGTTCTGAGAGTAATTGGAGATGGAAGAAACACAGATACGTCCAAACACAATCGTCAAATGGTCTGAAAGGTCAGATTTACTACGGGGAAAACCCCGTGTGAGAACACCAAGTCCAAATACGTGCCCCCAACTGATGAGTCGAGCTAAAAAACTAACCGAGAGAGATTCAAAGATTCAACGAGGCATGAAAACCCTTTCAGCAAAGGTTGCACAGCAAAGGTGAATATTAACATCTGATTATTTTCTGGCACGCCACGACACGACACGGAGCGTCTTCAACAACAACGCAAAAAAACATCAACAGTTTTTAGGCAAAAACATTTTGGCTCCTGATCAATCGAGGAATTTATACAAATGAGTCTGTGATGTCGTCCGCCGACTTGTTTTGAGCATACATTAATCAAAACAATAATAACAAGACATTAGCAGTCGAATGCAAGTTTAAAAAAGTGTGTCTTTAGAATTGTTTTAAAAGTGCCGAGAGTCTGGGCTTCCCTGAGTTCAGGGGGAAGAGAGTTCCACAGTGACGGTGCATAAACAGAGAAAGCCCGGTCACCCGTAGAGTTCAGGTGTGTTAGTGGAACAGTTAACAGATTACACTGTGAGGAGCGCAGTCTGAGATTTGGGGTGTAAGGGATTAATAATCCAGATAGGTAATGTGGAGCCAAGCCATGTAAAACCTTATATGACAACAACATGATGTTGAAATCAACACGGAACCTGACCGGGAGCCAGTGTAATGACTTCAAAACAGGAGTGATATGCTCATATTTCCTGATTCCCGTCAGGATCCGCGCGGCAGAGTTCTGAACATATTGCAGTTTATTACAGTGATACAGCCATGTGACCACAAATGAATTAATCAGCTTTTCAGCGACAGATAAATTGAGCATTGGGCGGAGTCTGGCTCTGTTTCTGAGATGAAAGAAGGATGCCTTCACAGTGCTCTGAACAAAACAATCAAAAGTGAGGCTGGTATCGAAAATCCCACCAAGGTTCCTCATCTTACTCTGGGTCTCCAGAACAGAGCCATCAACAAACAAGAATAGTGGAGCCGCTTTGCGAATCTGATGACGGGAACCGACAAGCATAACCTCAGTTTTCCCGCTGTTCAGGCACAGGACGTTATTGTTCATCCAAGCTTTTATCTCAGAAACACAGTCAGAAACATAGCAAGCGTCAATGTTTTCACCAGATTTAGAGTGGATGTAACGTCAACATAAAAGCGATAACGGAGGCCAAGCGATCGCAGCAGATGCACAAGTGTAAGTAGATAAATATTAAAGAGTAGAGGGCCTAGAACTGAGCCCTGCGGAACACCAGTGAGCACCGAGCAGGAGTCAGAGCTAAAGCCACACATAGAAATAAAATGGGAACGGTCAGTAAAATAGGATTTAAACCAGCTTTAAACTGACACACCAAAAACACTTTCGAGGCGGGTAAGTGAAAGACCATGATCCACAGTATCGAACGCGGCTCTAAGGTCAAGAAGAACAAGAAGTGAGGTAGCTCCAGAATCAGAGGCCCTCACCTCAACACGTCATCGGTAACTTTGACCAACGCCGTTTCTGTGCTGTGAAATTTTCGAACACCTGACTGAAAGGGTTCGAAGAGGTTACTGGCTGTAAGACGATTACAGAGTTGAGACGCAACAACACACGCGAGTATTTTTGCCATAAACGGACGATTTGAGATGGGACGAAAATTGTTCAAATCCTCCATGGAGACATTTTCGGTCTTTGGTACCGGTGTAACGGTCTTACGTACTGCTGGGACGACCCGTCTCCAGTGATTCGTTTATAATGCTGAGGATAGCAGGGCACCACACAGCGCAGCACCATTTAAATAGATCCGTAGGAACTGGATCCGGCAAGCAAGCTGTTCGTTTATTCTGCATTATACACGACAACCCTGTCTGACCTTTAATCACCTTTAATGTATGAGGGGGAATAAAGCAGGCCACACTGCAAAGAAAAAAAAAAACAACAAACAAACATCCACATGTTAATGAATCCTTCCATGCAGATGTTCCAGATGTTTCATTCTGCACGTTAGTAAGTGCTCTTTGCTTGTCTTCACTGTGGAATCCCTTGAGAATCCAACTGGACCGCGTTGACACGGATTCATTAGAGAGAAGTCCTTAAAACCATAGAGAAGCCTTGATTTAAGGCATTATGTGAGTGATGAGGCGGATGGAGCAGCAGGTCCATGCGGGCAGCCGCGACGTCATCACGTCATGCATCCTAAAGATCTCACGTCACGGAATTTTTTATTTTATTTTATTTTTTTTTTTTACAACTCTCATTTTAACAAGACTAACATCACGACCAACTCGCGAGCGAAATAAAAACCACTTTCGGGTCATTTACCTTTATTCGAGTGGTCCGCTTACACCGGCCAAGAGACGTCAACCCGTAATTTTCCAGCTGACTGGTTCCGCGCATGCGCACTGCCGAGTTGTGCGAGGCTAGAGCGAGTCACGTGGGTCGCATGACGCAAGAGGGAGAAGATTTTGCGAACGGCGTGCGAGCTTGAGGAATGAGGAAGGGGCGGGGCTTCTCAGTGTTGTTTGTTTTTGTTTGTTTTCTGTGTGTCGCATTGAGATAGGATTGCTGTAATATGTGCACATCATCCTTATATATATATATATATATATACACGTCAAAGAAAGAAAAAGAGCTTTGTTTAAGTATTGAAGCAGGTTTGAAAATGGCCGCCGGTTCCTTGCCATTTTGAGTGTAACGCTTCCGGTCAGTGCTTGAATCTGATTGGTTATAAAGCGTTTGTTATTTTTGTATAACAGCGGTGGATTAGTGGTCAGCACGTCCGCCTCACACCTCCAGGGTCCAGGGTTCGAGTCCCGCCAGGGCCATGTATGTGTGTGGAGTTTGCATGTTCTCCCTGTGTGTCGGGGGTTTCCTCCGGGTACTCCGGTTTCCTCCCCC
>JAFFST010046109.1:13960-36399 GCA_022414735.1 Noturus placidus | reverse complement strand
TAATACGCTCTCTACTCCTCTACACTCTCACCTGATTGAACTGGGTCAGCGTTGTTGATAAAATATACGTTATTTATTCGTTAGCTGCTAACTCAGCTAGCTACATAGCATGTACTTCATTCCCGTCTGATTTAAAATGGTTTCCGCCGGCCTTAAAATTAAAATAATAATAATAATAATAATCGTTTACTTTTGACGTTTCTGTAGGTATGTGTTGTCGACGATAAACTTAACGATATACATAAGTAAATAATAATAATAATAATTAAAAAAACAAACAGCACGACTTCCTTTTCCGCTGCTCGCTCGCGACCTGCAGCACAAGCAACAGCGGTGCGGGATTACGTCACACCGGAACTTCTCAAAGCAGTTGTCATGGCGAGCGGATGAACTGATCATCACTGACAAAATAAAAGTCTAGGATTTAAAAAAAAAATAAAACAATAATATTACCGTTCATGTAG
This sequence comes from Noturus placidus, assembly GCA_022414735.1. Classification (NCBI taxonomy): domain Eukaryota; kingdom Metazoa; phylum Chordata; class Actinopteri; order Siluriformes; family Ictaluridae; genus Noturus; species Noturus placidus. Next base: position 35,935 of record JAFFST010046109.1, on the reverse strand, counting down.
TGTGTTATATAGCTGTGTGTTTGGGGTCGTCCATATATTAAGTCATCCAGGAAGGGGGAGGGGGGGGTGAAGGGTGACGTCTGATGACGATTGGGGGGGTGTTCACGGACGTGATTATGTCATCGATGTATTTGCATCTTCCTCGTGTTTAGTGTCACCACTGTCACGTTCATCATTTACTTATTTGCTTACTGAAATATTTGCAAATTTCCAAAATAGCAAACAAACAGAAATACTGACGTCACACGCACATCCTGTGGCGTATTATACGTGACGTCACATGCACATGTGCGTGTGACGTCAGTATTTCTGTGGTATTGTAACAAAGTACAAAATATTAGGAGATAATTCCCGACCACACATGGTAGGCCCAGACCGCCTTTAGGGCGGCTGTGGCTCAGTCGGTAGAGCGGGTTGTCCACTAATCCACTAATCGTAGGGTTGGTGGTTCGAATCCCGGCCCGGGTGATCCCATGCCGAAGTGTCCTTGGGCAAGACACTGAACCCTAAGTTGCCCCCGATGGCAAGCTAGCACCTTGCATGCAGCTCTGCTACCACTGGTGTGTGAATGTGCTCTCATTTGTAAGTCGCTTGTAAAAAATATGTAAAAATGATATCTCTGTAAAGCTGCTTTGAGACAATGTACCATTGTAAAGGACCTGCTGACATGGGGGGGGGGGGATTTGATGATGTAATATATGGACCCCTTTGTGTGAATGTGAAAATGCATGCAAAGTTTCAAACGCCGAATTATCACTCCCAAAAGAAGGTCTCATACAGTAGATTTACAAAAGTAAAAAAAAACAAACAAACCCCAAAACACTTTAATGTGCTCATAATTTAAACTGCAGCATTACCTTGTTCCCCACAGTGTCACAAACGACTTGTTAAATGATTCGTTCTAAAGGATTCACTCTAAACTCCTCCTTTCATTACTCTGCTCTGATTGGTCAGATGTCCCGCTGTCAGCGTGTTTCAAAAAGGAAACGCCCACTACCATACCGAATTTCAGCTCCGTCTGTCAGCGAGCAGCCAATGAAGATCAGAGGCGGGGCTTTTTGTTACAAACCTACGTACAGGAATCACTAAGGACTTGTTTCAGCTGTTCAGAATCGGTTTCTTCTTTTGGGAGTCAATAACTCAGTTTGCCATACGCTTGCATAATAATAATAATAATAATAATAATAATAATAATAATAATAATAATAATAATAATAATAATAATAATAATAGTAATGTCAAGGATTATTGTTGCTATTAGGGTGGTAGCATCATGTTGAGCATTGCCCTTAGTCTCTTGAGTCACAGTTGTGCCATATTCTTTTTCTATTTTATTAATTTATTTAATGATTTCCATGGGAAGCTCAAAGTGTGTGTGTGTGTGTGTGTGTGTGTGTGTGTTTTTTTTTTGTTTTTTTTTTAAATATAATCAAACCCTGAAGAATACTTTTCCAGAAGTTGAGAGTTGTTTTGATTGCTCTTTGGTGTTCACGATGCTGTTTGTTTAGGAATGCTCTCTAACAAACTCTGGAACGTTGCAGGAACAGGTCTATTTTGAGATCACGTGACATTGTAATTTCACACGGTTTACGTTTGTTCAAGTCGTTTTGCCACTTGTGATGACGGCTGCTCCATTACATTTACATTTACATTTATTCATTTAGCAGACGCTTTTATCCAAAGCGACTTACAAATGCAGAAATATAAGAAAAGCGATATATCAAGAGGAGAACAATACAAGTAATACAACCATGCGATATTTAATATCGAGTTCTATAAAAGTATGTAGTTAATTTTTGTTTATGGATAATGTAGGTTGTAGTTTTAGGGGTTAGTTACGTGCTCACGGAAGAGGTGGGTCTTTAGCTGTTTTTTGAACATAGTGAGAGATGTGGTCCAGATTGAGGTTGGAAGTTCATTCCACCACTGATGAACAGTTAGTGTGAAGGTTCTGGAAAGGGACCTTGAGCCATGATTGAGCCAACGTCAGTCGTTAACCGATCGCAGATTGTGTGAGGGAACGTAAGTTTCAAGAAGAGTGTTGAGGTTGTGGGGTAGCTGTTCCAGACAAGGTCTTATACGTGAGCATCAAGGCGTTGAATTTGATACAGGAAGCCAATGGAGGCATGCTGCTGCATTCTGAATCATCTGAAGGGGTTTGATGGAGCTGGCTCGGAGGCCCGAGAGTAGTACGTCGCAGTAATCCAGTTTTGCGATAACAGGAGCTTGGACTAGTATCTGTGTTGCCTGTTCGGTGTTCTGCTCTGATTGCCCCATAACCTATTTCACAGAAACAGTGGTGAATAATAATGCAATCACAACTTTTAAGTTTTTTTTTATTATCTGAAAATAATTTACAGCTAACAATATACCCCCCCCCCACAACTTCTAAATTGTTGGCTATTTTTGCATGATCGATGACATATAACCTCGATAAAGAACAAGGGGTGAATACTTATGCAAAACACTGTAGATGGACACAGCACAAACAAAGCTTTAAACCAACAATCATTCAAAAAATAATTACTAGTGTTTTTAAATCCGAGCCAACAAATTGGATGCCAAATGTAGCACAAAATTGTATCGTGTCCCTCAACCTCCTTATCCAAAAACCAAAATATGGTCATGCTAACGTTGGTCAGCACAATCTCCGACTTCCTCAGGCAGGGCAAACGTCCGCAAGAAACCATAAAACGTTTTGATTCCTAAACTTGTGTCAAAACTGTGACAAACTCCAAAAGGAAAAGCAGTCCAGCAGTGAAAGAGGAAAAACAGAACAAACAGAGCATAATTCCTAAAAAGCAGGAGGCCTAAATGTAAGCCGCAAATGCTTTTCTAGCCATCTGGAAGCGTATAAACTGTTTAAGAGAAATGACATTAAAGTGTGATGGCTGTGTTGCCAGCTGGATGAAATAAACTAAACAAGTAACTTCTAATGAATCGAAATTGTCCCAAACTAAATAACCGTCACAGCAGATGTTTAGAAACCCAAGTTAGCCATTTAGGCATTAAAGTAGAAGTGAGAATAAATAAAGTCACAGTTTGTGGTATCATATTGCAGAGAGTATGGACGTTAAAGTGTAGAGTAATGGAAGGCTTCAGTTCAGTGTTCGCTGCGTCTCAAATGGTGTTGAAATGGTTTGACTGCTCAGATTGAAATGTGTCTTGGCTGCATACACACTGTTCATTTTTCCGTGAATAAGCTCCATCCAGATATAATCCTCATATAACACTCATGAAACGACCCCAGTGTAAACACGGACCATGATTAGGGGTGATGCACATTGTATTTGTGTAATCAGTTCGATTTTAAATAAAGATGTGATGTAAAGCAGACTGTGTTTACTCATGAAGTCGGTGTAAACTTTATTCCACAGCGTTGCTAATTGAGTTCTCAATTCTGATTGGTCAGAAGGAGTTGATCCCAATGCACATCACAGGTTTATATTAACGCGCTCCTTTTAATACGTTATCTTTTTTTATAGTAACAGTTTTCATGCACTTTGGGGGACTTGACTGGACTGTATTGTGTGAGGTTTTCTGTAAGGAGATGTTTATTTTATAGACATTTATTGAAGGAGTTTCCAGTGTCAGAACTTTGTAAGTTTCTACTTTGATAAAGAAATGAAAACAATTAGGGCGGCTGTGGCTCAGTCGGTAGAGCGGGTTGTCCACTAATCCACTAATCGTGGGGTTGGCGGTTCGAATCCCGGCCCGGGTGATCCCATGCCGAAGTGTCCTTGGGCAAGACACTGAACCCTAAATTGCCCCCGATGGCAAGCTAGCACCTTGCATGCAGCTCTGCTACCATTGGTGTGTGAGTGTGTCTCATTTGTAAGTCGCTTTGGATAAAAGCGTCTGCTAAATGAATAAATGTGAATGTAATTAAGAAGAATGAATGAAAGAAAAGAGAGGCTGGTGAAAGAACGGACTTGTTTTGTAGACTTTTCACAAAATTTGATGTAACTATGAATGGACATTAAAAAAATCCCATAATAGTTTGCTAAGAGGAATAATACACTAAAGGTAAGGGCAGGTAAAGATCACATCAGGACATAACACCACTCCATCATGGATTATTTTCCTAAAACAGCATGCTCCTAAGAGCTTTATTTCTTACTTATTAAAAGTGATTGGATCTGAGTGTTAATCCATCAATTTCAGTCCAGAACCATCCAGTCACGGACTTTACTATTACATGATCTAACAGATGCCTAGTTTATGTACCTATCTATATTTTTTAACATGTCTCTACTTTATGTAAGAATGTTACTTTTAACATTCTTGTATAAATGTCATTTACACTCAGTCTGCTGCTGCAGTTCTATGTAGTTAGTGTGTACTGTGTAGCAACCTGTCCTGGAACTGGAGTTTTATTTGTAATATAGTTTTGATCGTTAATAATAGGTGTAATTATGTTTACTGAACAGCAGATGGCAGCAGTACGCAGGAGATTGCACACGTTCGAACAAAAACCTTGTTTGTAATTTTCTATCTATCTCTATCTATAGATCTCATTTTAAATAGTCACTGTGCGAGATTATCCTAGTCAGGCAGATATCTGACATCTGTCAGTCAAATTCACCTGTCAATGTGTTTATGATCAGAAATACATTTGTCTGCTTCATTTCTCTTTTCAGTTATCCATCCATCTAATTTCGATATCACTTATCCTACTCCCTCGATCACATGATCGTGCACACGTTCACACAAGACTGACATGGCAATCAATTTACAGCGCATGACTTCTGACTGGGGGAGGAAACCGGAGTACCCAGATGAAACCCCCCAAGCACACGCAAACTCCACGCACACAGGGCGAAGGCGCGATTCAAACCAACCCCAGAGCTGCGAGGCAACCGTTCTAATCACTAAGCCACCGTGCCCCTACTTTTCCGTTATTGTAACCAGAAATGTGTGAATTTTTAGTGCTTATAGCCCCAAAAAATAAAAATAGAAAATGCAATTAGCTGAAACCCAAGAGTGCAATGTAAATACAGTAATGGCACAAGTAGCTTAATTATGTACATTTCTCTTCTTAATAGCTTTTTCTGTTTTAAGGGGAAAAAACTCATATTAAATGTAGTAATCGGTCTAGATTACTAACAGTTTCTATAAACCTACACATTGAATTAACCATTAAAAGTTAAATACACACACACACACACACACACACACACACAAATATTCATCATGGGTCACCATTTAAGAGCGAAGTGAATGAGATTGGAGCCGGAGATCAGTGCTGTCTTATGCACTGAAGTTTCATTGTCTTTCTGAAACCGAACAACCGTCTTGAGTGGTATGTAGGACACAATACACCACAAAGATACGTTCATCCTGCGTAGTAGACTACGTTATCTGGTACCTAAAGGAATACTCGAAAGATTTTAGATGTTGGACAGGGTTTAATATGTGTAGCATGAATCATTTGCAATTTTAAAGACAGACATATGTCTTAAATTACGTATCCGGCCGACTCTTTCAGGAGAACGTTGGGAGCCGACTCTATTTAAATTTTTTTTTTAAATGAATACAAGACAAGTAGATCATGTGACTCCTTGACGTAACGTTCTCTAACACTGTTAATCCTATTACAATTAAATCATGACGTTAGAATTGTTCTTATTACTGTACATTCAATTAGTCTTCTTTGCAAAGACTTGACTGTCCAGACTTTTGTGTTGTCTTTATATCATTTCTTTTAACACATGCATGTGGTGAAATTATCCACTCACTCATTTCAGCAGGTTTAATCAAATATCTGATCGAGTTCAAGTGGTTTTATTGTCATTTCAACCATATACAGTCGCTACAGTACACAGTGAAACGAAATCACGTTCCTTCATGTCCACGGAGCTTCATAAAACAACACACTAACCACATGAGACGACACAGAACCTAAATAAGATCTACATGTTTTTACATAAAGTGTACGTGGAGACGTGTGCTAAAAACACAGGACAGTACAGTACTACTAAAACAGGACAATAGGCACAGTAAGTAATAGTGTAGCGCTGAACAGTACACAGTTTTAGTGTGGAAGATGTAAACATAACATCTTCAGCAGATTATCCAACCATCCTGCCGCTTACTCCTTTATCAGGGTCACGGGGAACCTGGAGCCTATCCCAGGGAACATCGGGCACAAGGCGGGGTACACCCTGGACAGGGATGCCAGTCCATCGCAGGACACATTCACACACCCATTCATACACTATGGACACTTTAGACACGCCAATCAGCCTACCAGCCTACCAACGTGCTCCCCTCTTCAGCAGATTAGCTTATACCAAATATGGACATAGCAGTTATTGTGGTAGCAGCCAGGTACTCGGGCCTCTGTATCTGTGTGTTTTGTGAGGAATTTCCAACCACTTAGCTTCAGCTACCACCAAACCCTTGACTATACCTTTAAAAGGTGCATAAGCGTCTGCCCGTTATTATTTATGCTTGTCATAACGAACTTGCACTCACACACCCACACACACAATCTATTCCCCCGGTAATACCAGAAGCAGTTCGTTGACAGTGACAGCAGTGATGCATGTGCTAAGTGGGTGTCCTCACTCTGTCAGTGCTCAGGTTCAGCTCTCTCGAACACTCCCTACGGCGAGCTTCTGTGGCGGCTCGCTTTATCTCGTCTCAGCCAGAATCTATCAGAGCTCTGTGGGGGTGGTAGCTCCTGAAAGCCCTTTATAAATCCAATCTGTGATAGGTTTCACTGAAGTGTTTATTAAAAAAAGAAGAAAAAAAAAAAAGGAACACCCACCAAAGCTCTGGCAAAGACTCCTCAGCAGGACTCGGCCGGTTCAAAAGACGTCCCGTGACGTGCCTTCATCATTTTGTTTTTGAGGTGGAGGATGATGAGGAGGAGGATGACGAGGAGGAGGAGACCGCTGCATCGAGTCGAGAGAATGAGGTCGATGTGGTGGGGGAGGCATCTGATTAGGCAAAAACACTTGTTTTTGCACTTTGTTCGCCACAGGGGTCCTTTTAGGCTCCTCAAGACTGATTCCTGTGTTTGGAAGACGTGTGAGAGGAAGTGCTCAAGTGTCTGTGATGAATAGAAACCGCAAGGCCGGATTGCTAATTAAAATGCTTTCATCCGATGTGCATTTGTGAATGTAGATTATCACAGACTGGGTGGCATGTCAGGCCTTTTCTCGTGGCTACACGAGAATACGCCACCTTTCTGAGCCTCATCACCTGATTAAGTTTGCATCTTGATGTACTGTGTGTATCAATTGGGGGGTGGGGTGCGAGGCAACTTACAGGGTAATTCATTCCTCTTATAGCACAGCATTGTTGAATTCTCAATCGGATTGGTCAGAAGATGGAATGTTATACTACACAGTTTTATTTTTACATCTTCATTAAGGGTACAAATAATTCCAGAAGGCATGCTGTATGAATGAGATGAAATGAACTGCAGTATAAATGGATTAGACCTTGGCTTTGGGAGTCTGGATAAAATAGTAAAAAGCTGTTCTTCTTCTTCTTCTTTTAAAAATAATTCATATGTGTAAATATTATATGGAATAAATCCACACTGACTCATCTCACGCGGTGTTTTCACAGGCAAAAATACATATTAAATGAGAAACCAAAATGTACTGCCATACAAAAGTCAGCATTCGAAATCTGATATTATATTTAAAAAAAAAATAAAAATAAACAACAACAATCTGTATTTTATCTGTTGTTTTTTCATCCTACAAAATATGGCCACCTTGGGGTGCTGTGTGTTCAGAAAATAACCTCAAAGAGATACGTTCAATACTGCATGTTTCCTTTCACGCTGACTATTTCTGATGCAGGACAAGTTCGCTTTGAGACCGAGTGTGAATTAGGACGTTGAGTTATGAAAAATATATGCAAGTTAGAATTGTGAGGGGAAAGATGAAAAGGTGGGTGCACGGTGGCTTAGTGGTTGGCACGTTCGCCTCATGCCTCCAGGGTTGGGGGTTCGATTTCCGCCGCAGCCCTGTATGTGTGCAGAGCTTGCATGTTCTCCACGTGCAGTCCAAAAACTTGAATTGTAGGCTGATTGGCATGTCCAAAGTGTCCGTAGTGTGTGAATGTGTGTGTGATTGTGTCCTGTGATGGATTGGCACTTTGCCCAGGGTGTACCCCGCCCTGTGCCCCCTGCTCCCTGGGATAGGCTCCAGGTTCCTTGTGACCTAGAAGGATAAGCGGTATAGAAAATGGATGGATGGATGGATGGAAGATGAAAAGGTAAAGTGTGCTTTTATCCCAAGCATCCTGGGACAGGGTTTTTTCTGGTTCTTTTTTAATTTCACATCATCACATGTCATCTGAAGAAGCTTGATAGAGTGACACGTCATTCAGCAGCGGGTGAGCTGATGGGACGTCGCAGGCGCATTATTGCTTAATCACATTTCTTATTCAAATCACAACATCCACTGAGGGGGTTGAGGGATCAGGTTTGTGTTTCTCTAAAGCAGATTATTAAATAACGCTATGCTGAGTCGATGTTTTATTTATTTATTTTTACCATGCTGCAATGACATATGCTGTTTCATCTTGACGAGCGATTTCCTCTCATAAAAACACTCATCATGGAGGAAATGACCCATTAATAGAATTGAGGAGTTGATCAAGATAAGCACTTCTATTAAAAATGTAGGCTATTAGCACTTATTCACTTGTGTTACTGAATCAATTCAATAAACGCTGAGCCTGATCGTTTCTACTATGCGAAATATAAATTTCGTTCATAATTATACCGATTATGTTTTAATCCACTGACAAAGGAAGTGTCGCAACAGCTCTAAATTCAAAACAACTCAGCTGGTTAGGATTGGTTTGTTTGTGTTTTAATAATAATAATTTAATAATTTATCAATTTGTATAGCGCTTTTTACAATGGTACATTGTCTCAAAGCAGCTTTACAGAAATATCATTTTTACATTTACAAGTGACTTACTAATGAGAGCACATTCATACACCAATGGTAGCAGAGCTGCCATACAAGATGCTAGCTTGCCATTGGGGGCAACTTAGGGTTCAGTGTCTTGCCCAAGGACACTTCGGCATGGGATCACCCGGGCCGGGATTCGAACCGCCAACCCCACGATTAGTGGATTAGTGGACAACCCGCTCTACCGACTGAGCCACAGCCACCCCAAAGAGAGTTTTGAGAGTTTTAATAACTCTCAAATGCGTCTGGTGTAAGCGCTAATGTGTTTGGTTGTAGGTGGGTGCTTAATGATGTAAAAATAGATCATCCTTGGTCATCTGTTATTAAATAAAGAGCAGAGCAATAGCCATTTCATTTACATTACATTTACATTTATTCATTTAGCAGACGCTTTTATCCAAAGCGACTTACAAATGAGACACACACACACACACACCAATGGTAGCAGAGCTGCATGCAAGGTGCTAGCTTGCCATCGGGGGCAACTTAGGGTTCAGTGTCTTGCCCAAGGACACTTCGGCATGGGATCACCCGGGCCGGGATTCCAACCACCAACCCTACGATTAGTGGATTAGTGGTCAACCCGCTCTACCGACTGAGCCACAGCTGAGCCACAGCCGCCCATTTCAAAGACGTTTTAAATTCAATTCAATAAATGTTTTCAGCTCACCACGTTCTTGTGCTTGTGTCAGGCGCAGTAATGCTGTGAGCTGTTAAACCCCCCCCCCCGAAAAACTTTGCATACAACCTGTTAGGGACTAATAATGGGGGGAAAAAAACTAACCTTGAGGTAGACTGAAGTGGTTGGCGTTCATATATCTACATATATCTACTTGGCATATGCTTGCATTTTATTTTTGTGCGATAAGACCATCAGCCAGTGACTAATATGTAAATGAAGTGTTACGTCAGCTCTCCTGATGATACTCTGAGGTGTGCCATGTTGAACATCCTGCCTTGTCATATGATTCAGTTTAATTAATGGAGCAATTTTAACAATATACAGTCAGGTCTTTAAGTGGAGAGTGACACTTTTTATTGGTAATTCTGGCTCTGTACACTCTCACAATGGATTTGAAATGAAGCAACCAATATGTAATTGAAGTGTAGACTTTCAGCTTTAATTCAAGAGAGTCCTTCCATATTCACAGGCTCATAAGTAATTGGACAATTGATTGATGAGCGATTATAGCCAGGTTTGGCTTGGTTCCTCATTATTTCATGACAAATTAAGGAGATAAAAGTTCTGGAGTTGATTCCAAAAGCATTGAATTTGCTGTTCATAGGAACTCTCAATATGTGGTCCAAAGAGATGTTGGTGCAAGGGAAGGAGGCCATTGTTAGGCTGAAAACCCCACAAAGCAGACCTATCAGAGAGATTGCAGAAACTTTAGGAGTGGCTAAATCAACCATTTTGGTACATTGAAGGAAGACAGCTAAAGTGGATGATCATGGAACTCTTTCCTCAGAAGAAAAACCCCTTCACATCATCTAGCCAAGTCAAGAACACTCTGGAGGTATCTGTGTCAAAGTCTACAATCAGGAGACACCTTCATGGGTGTAAATACAAACGGTTTAACTCAAGATGCAAAGCACTGATAACACTCAAGAACAAAAAAGCCAGATTAGACTTTGCTGAAAAATGTTAGGAAAAAAAGCATGAGCAGTTCTGGAAGAGAAGAGTATGGAGAAGGAAAGGAAGGGCTCAGGTTCAAAAGCGTACCAGATCATCTGTCAAACATGGTGGAGGAAGTGTTATGGCATGGGCATGTATGGCTGCCAATGGAACTGGGTCACTGGTGTTTATTGATGATGTGACTGATGATAGAAGAACCAGGATGAATTCTGAACTGTATAGAGCTGTACTTTCTGCTGCTCTGATTTAGTCAAATGTTGCAAAACTAATAGGACGGTGCTTCACAGAACAGATAGATAATGACCCAAAACTTACAGTGAAAGCAACCCAAGGGCTTCTTAAGGCAAAGAAATAAAATGTTCTTAAATGTCCCATGACATCAACCCATGCTTCATCAAAGCATGCTTCTCACTTACTGAGGAACTGTAGAAAGAAAGACCCACAAACAAGCAGCAACGGAAGGTGGCTTGCACTAAAAACCTGCAAAGCATCTCAAGGCAGGAAACTCAGCATTTGGTGATATCCATGGGCTCCAGATTTCTCTAATCCGTAATGAACCAGCCAGAAGGTGACAGAAACACTCCCTGAGACGGCTTAAGGAAGAAACTTTGAAAGGAACCAGATCCATGAACACAGGATCGTCTTAATGATTACAGCAGGAGTTCTCAGGTAAAAAAAAAAAAAAAATATATATATATCTAATGTTGCACTGAAATGAAGGTGAGACTTAAAATATTTTCTGAGCATCCATGTGAAACCGTTCACAGCAGCCAAGAGTGAGTGACAAGTACAGAATCTCCAAGCAGGAGAGGTATCAGGATGAATCAGGCAGATCCAGAGGAGCGAGATGAGCCACAGTGGTACAATAGTTTTAGGATCAGGCACGGGCATCACATCAGGCAGCAGGAGTGCACATACAGCTCGACAGACACGGAGCGAGAGAGAGATAGAGACGACGGATTATTAGATATGCTCTTGACCTACAGTGCTATAAAAGTGTGTAGATTGTGAGAGAGTGTAAACGGGCACTCCAGCAGGTCTATCTGTGACAGCACAACTAAAAGAGAGGTGTTGGCTATGAGAGTATGCACAGAGAAACACGTCCATACAGTTTACTCATGCACAACACCACCAACACACCAGCTTTTTACACATTATCCAAGTACCTCAGATTGTCTACATTTATCTTTACTGTTCGGTTTTTAATTTTAATTAATGTCTGTAATTGTCTGCTGCTGTGACAAAATTGTCTGCTACTGTGACAGTTTCCCTCAGGGATCAATAAAGTCATCTATCTATCTATCTATCTATCTATCTATCTATCTATCTATCTATCTATCTATCTATCTATCTATCTATCTATCTATCTATCTGTCTGTCTGTCTGTCTGTCTGTCTATCTATCTATCTATCTATCTATCTATCTATCTATCTATCTATCTATCTATCTGTCTGTCTGTCTGTCTGTCTGTCTGTCTGTCGGTGTGTCTGTCTGTCTGTCTGTTTTTCTGTCTGTCTGTCTGTCTGGGATTGTTGTCTTCTTGTTGTAATCTTCTCACCAGATTCAGTTTCTTGGCCAGTGAGATTAAATTCTCCTTCAACATGTCCTGGTACATCTCTCCATTCATGATTCCTCTGATGACATGCAATGCCCCAGTACTGTTTGCAGAGAGTCCCATATCATGATTCTTCCACCTCTGTCCTTTACTGTATGTGTCCTTCTGTGGCTCATATGTGCAACCCTTCTTTCTCCAAACATGACAAGCTAAATAATTATTGTCAAAGTCTTCTATTTTTTTGGTTCTGATTTGTCTAAATGCATGTGTGCAAATGTTAGACGTGGATCTCTGTGCTTCATTTCTGTTTTGAGGTGTAGGATTAGAGGAGCTTGTGGTGCAGTTATTTATTCACACCGTCACGTGAGTGACCTGTTCAGAGTTGTATAGTACAATCGGGATAAAAACTACAGGAAGTCTAAAATGCATCTACACCGCACAACAGTTAATTTCACACTGTTTTTCATCATCTCAGTCAACGAAAAAGTGTGTAAACACTGCAGAGAAGCCATTATGATAACAAGAGTAACTCTGTAAATCATCTGCTTCAACTTCCAGATCTCACAAACTTTGGGTTTGGGCGGAGTAAATGAATAATAATGCTAACGCTACAGGGTGGGTTTAATTCAAACTTCTTCATTGAATAATTCCTCACCAATCATAATCAAGACTAGCAACTGTTCCATCTGTAAACATACAGAACACTGCTGCTCTCCTTCACTAACTCTAATTCACTCCATTTAAACTCACGGTTGCCAGATATCACTAGAAAAGTCAACTCTAGTTTCCATGTTTTGATGTAATCCCCCAAAAAACAATATTATCAGCAGACATGGACACTGTACTGGGGAAACCAATCTAAAACTGATAAACAAAAATAAAACTACTAAAATGTAAAGACAGAAAATGTGCTTAGTTATAAATAAATCATTTCATATAAAAAAAATCGATATTATAATAACTTCTTTAAATATAAACAAAATGAGAAGTGAAATAATGTTTAATCACTATGGGTTACATTTAATATCAATTTGACATTAAGCTTAGTTCACTATTTCCTTAGAAAGCTATTAGCCTTTTTCCTAATATGGATCATGTTTGTGTTAGTCTACTTTTTAATTAGGACTCTAATGTTTTTAAGATATTTAAAAATAAATATTCTGTGCTTGTTTATTTATCAATTAACCAACAGTATTTCTCATTGCTATTATTTTAACTCAATTAACAGTGACCATGAACAGAGAGCTTACATTTAACTGTATGACAGACCACCTGATTAAAGCTTAAACAAAAAAAAGATTGGTATTTGGATCAGTATCGGTTGTAAAAATCCTGATCGGTGCATCAGTAATGAACACCATTAAACTAAAGTGCTTTGCATCTGACGTGTAAATGAACTCACATCCTATATGAGATTATTCAGATATATACACAATATACACAGAGCGCTTCGAGAACTGACTCCAGCCCAGAACCATAACAGTGGGAAATGTCTAATAGTGTAACTTTAAATATATTTAAGAGGAGCAGACTTCAAACACTGAACATTTGATGTTTATTGTATTTGTTTACAAGGTAAACAGGTTAACTGTTGTTTTTTTTGCATACAGTCTGTAAAATTAACTGAAAATATTAGATTTAGTTTATCAGAAGGTAAATTAATTTGTCCTGGCTCAGACTATGTTCCTAAATTCTGTCACAATTGACCAGCTCAAGTTTTCTCATGCCTACCTGTGTGTTATATTGTGGGATGAGAAAACTTAATAAATGTGAAAGTTCAATAAAAACATGTCACTAAAATCAATTAATAATCGTGATAAATAATCGAGATCTCAATATTGATCGTTGTATTAAAGATCATAGGTTATATTGCCCTTGAGTCTTATGCCTGTTGTTGGGTTTTATAATATTTATACAACCAGCAATAGTTAGTGTTGCCATCATGTGCCGAGGTGGGGGTGTGTGTGTGTGTGTGTGTGTGTGTGTGTGTGTGTGTGTGAAAATGAATCATGTGTAAATGAACCACATGTAAAATTATATATAAATGAATCATATATAAATGAATCATATATAAATCTTGTGTGTGTGTGTGTGTGTGTGGGGGGGGTGTTACTTGATGTTAAAAGTTTGATTCTGTATGGATTTATGAAAATGAATCATATGTAATTACATGTACATGAATCATAAGTAAATTGATCATATGTAAACTGTTATCAGGGTAAAAAAAATGTTGATTCTGTATTGATATATCTTGTTGTACTCTGAAAAGTGTATGAGAATCAATAAAAATTGTTATAAAAAAAAAACATATTGATCAAAATAATCGAGATTATCGTTTTGGCCATAATCATGCAGCCCTAGAATACATAGATTTTTTGTTCATGTTTATAAGTAGAAAGTCAAAAAATCTTGTGTGCAAATGTGAAGTGGATATACTTACTGTATGCCCTAGAATTATACTAAATAACAAAACCAAAAGTCTCTGCCTACATATTTTCCCTCACAGCACTTTTACGAATGAAGACGCCATGACTGTATATAAAGACGAAATTGCATTCTCGATCAATATGAGGTGTCACCTGCAGCTTAAACAAAGTCCATCGTTTTCAATATGTATTTTCCATTTTTTTCTTAGACAATAAATGAGTTGTTAAAGGGAATACTGTGCATGCCAAAAATCATGTTTACTCCTATAGCCGCATGAGCTGCCACTGTAGAGCAAGACACGCCTGTAGGGATGGGAGGAATTCGTTCTCGAGAGCATTTAACTAGATGACCACAAGACCAGTACAGGATGAGTGATCAGCTTTCAAATTAGTCAAGTCATTTCTTACATTTTTATCCAGATAATCAATATTACTGCATTGGTGTCCAGAGACAGGTGCAAAAAGGTCTGATTTTAGGGGCGCTTTAAAGATTGAGACATCTCAGGCTTCTAGGTTTAGTCTCTTTGCATATTGTATGTTCTAGTGGTTTCTCTTGTGGTTTTAAAAGCATCTGGTGTAATAGCAGAAAATAACCAGTCTGCCAATTGCAGCGGTTCCAGCCCGAGG
Source organism: Noturus placidus (assembly GCA_022414735.1). Classification (NCBI taxonomy): domain Eukaryota; kingdom Metazoa; phylum Chordata; class Actinopteri; order Siluriformes; family Ictaluridae; genus Noturus; species Noturus placidus. Next base: position 20,746 of record JAFFST010046109.1, on the reverse strand, counting down.
CTTTATGGACTTTGAGACATGCATGGCTACGGTTCAACCTGATTAGGTTAGACTTTTGCAGGCAAAGTATTTTTGTTCCCACAATAATGCCTGATTCATCAATGTCAGGGTCAGGCGTACAAGCCCACAGCAATTGCGCTTTGATGAATAACTCCTGATCCAAATTGACATGCATGCCGAATACGGCCATGAACTATCTGCACATAGGCATCAAACTCAATCATCCTGCGCCGCTTTCAGAGAGATGAGCTAAGGCCCGATCCTCACCTGAAGCCTCCCAGAAGGCACAGAATTAGCTGGGAACTAGACACTCCTCGAGAAAGGGCACATAAGAGTATCACTCGTAATGTTGCACAGGGTTATGAGATGTGCTTTAGTGCTCATCAGAGAACCGTAGGCAATTCTGTTGATGGAGGTTCATGAATTGAGGGCACGTCAGAGATTGTGAACTCTCCCCTCGGAGCCATAATCATTCGTATTCTGCCTGATGCCCCTCACACTCCGAGGCACTAAGCTTTACTCATGCACACATAAACCCCTGTGTTTTACTCCAGCGTGAATGTAGACGGCACTTTAATCCACTGCAAGAGAAACACACCAGTAGCCTTGATGTGGAGAGACAAAAGCTACAAAAAAGTACGCTGTGAAGATGAATCAGAGAATTTGTTTTCATTTCTATGAGCTGAATTAGGTTCATCTGTTACATTCAAGTTAAATGTGTTTTTTCAGGCACTTTTGAAAAGTTCTGGGGACAGGAATGATGGGGGGGGGGGGGAATAAAAGACACTAGTTCATTTCATACTGGAAGTGTTTCTGAAGCGTCTTTTACTCGTCGTTATGAACCGTGTCTCAGGTAAAAGATTGCCAGCCATTATAGCCCGTGTTTAAATCCACACCAGCTTTTAAAACACTTCCAGGAAACACAGAGCGATGGATGCTTTGAAAATGCGGTTGCTGTGGTTTACATTACCTACACGGTGTCTTCACTGAGCTGGTTAGAGTAAAAATGAAAGGAAATGTGCATGCTGAGTAAATTGGCTGGTATAATGACAGCTGTAGGCATGATATAAAGCCTCCCTTTATGTATACGAAGCATAAGAGGAATAAAACACTTCAGACTGTGCTATTATGGAAAAATAATAGGCCCCAAACTCAGACTCAGACTCAAAGCAGAGCTACTGTAACCACCTCAATGATTATTTTCCTACGACAGTATGCCCTGAAGTGATTTATTCCTCTTACACCACAGCGAGTACATAACACTTTTTAACATTAAAACTACTATGAAGTACATAACATTGGTTATCTCGTTACAGTGGCACCTGTCAAGGGGTGGGATGTATTATGCAGCAGGTGAATAGTCAGTTCTCAAAGGTAATGAGTTGGAAGAAGGAAAAATGGGCAAGCGTAAGGATCTGAGTAACTTTGACAAGGGTCAAAATGTGTTGGCTAGATGACAGGGTCAGAGCAAGACAGTAACTAACGCGATATCCATACAGTTACAATCAAAATGATTCGACCCTTTCGCAAGTCAGGTTTATTGTAAAATTGTACAGACTTTCAGCTGTTTACGATGAACAAATCAAACACAAGCAATTGAAATAGTTCAACACGATGAATGCTGCAAGTGGTTTCCCCAAATTCAACTCAAAATGCGACTTATAATGATTTCTCAGGTTTCAAAATCATTTACCCCCTTCATGGCGAGCGTCTTTAGTACTTAGTAGCGCGTCCTTTTGCTGTTATGACCTGCTGCAACTGAGATGCAGAGCTTCTGTTAGTGTTCCTGAGGAATCTTAACCCGTTCCTCATGACCAATGGTCTCCAGTTCAGTAATATTCTTGGGTTTGCGTGCTGCAACGGCCGTCTTCAAATCCCACCAGAGATTTCCTATGGGGTTCAAGTCAGGTGACTGTGACGGCCCTGTAGAATCTTCTAGGACTTCTTCTGCAACCAAGTCTTGGTGGAATTTGCGGTATGTTTCAGATCATCTTCCTGTTGGAAGGTCCAATGATGCCCAAGCTTCAGCTTCCTCACAGATGGCATGACGGTTTCTCCTTAATTTCCTAATACTTCAATCAATCCATCTCACCTTCTACATGCTGCAGGTTTCCAGTGCCAGAGGATGCAAAGCAGCCCCAGAGCATCACCGAGCCACCACCATGCTTGACTGTGGACAGAGTGTTCTTCCTTCATTCTTCTTCCTGAATCTTCTTTGCTGATCCATCGTGCTGAAAATTTCCAGTTTTGTTTCATCGCTCCACAGAACAGACTCCGGAAACTTCTGTGGCTTGTTTATATGATTCTGAGCGATTTTCTTGTGCTTTTGGGTCAGTAGTGGTGAACGTCTTGGAGTTCTGGCATGGAAACTTTCTGCGTTTAGTACACTCCTTACTGTGCTCACTGAAACCTCAGTGTCTGTTATCACCAAGTCTTGCTGCAGATCTTTTGCAGTCACTTGAGGGTTTTTCTCAACCTGCCTGTACTGCCTTGTGTTTTTTTGCACACGTTTGCACATGCACTTTGTAGAAATGTGTAGGTTTTATTAAATTCTGGGTCGTCTCACGTAGTTAATGTGTTGTTTTATTAATGCAGATGTTTTTTTTTTGACACATATCACTTACCTAAACATTGTTGCAGACCATGTACAGCATGGCAACGGTATTCCCTAATGCCAGTGGCCTCTTTCAGCAGGATAATGCACCCTGCTACACTGCGAAAATTGTTCAGGAATGGTTTGAGGAACCTGACAAAGAGTTGAAGGTGTTGATTCGGCCTCCAAATCTCCAGATCTCAATCCAATCGAGCATCTGTGGGATGTGCTGGACAAAACTCTGATCCATGGAGGCCCTACCTAGCAACTTACAGGACTTAATGGATCTGCTGCTAATGTCTTGGTGCCAGATACCACAGCACAATTTCAGAGGTTTTGTGGAGTCCATGCCTCGACGGGTCAGAGCTGTTTTGGTGGCAAAATGGGGAACCACATAAGAGTAGGCAATTGGTTTTAATGTTATTGAATGTTTTGGAATGTCCATAAAGCGAGTTTCCACTCTTTTGATTTTTTTCTTTCTGCCCCAGATATGAAAGCTTCATGATTGCTGCTTCTTCATGATCTTTCGATGTTAGTTATGTAATTTAGTTATGTGAATTGAACTTTATATTCGTTCTTTTCCTTTTCTTTCCTTTCTATTCTGTAAATAACAGTAAAGTGTACTTTTTTTGCATATCTATTTTAAAAATCAATGTGGTCCGCGAGCCCTAAGAAACCACTTATGCTAATTATAGCAAGAAACAGCTCTGCCTCTGACTGTTACAATGAGCAGACCCTGGAAACTTCTTCCAAAAATCTTAAATAAACATCTCCTCACAGAAAACATCACCGTATCAACTATTACACACGGTTTTTAATCTGTTTATATGGCGTGTCTGATATACAAATCCCTGTGTGTACATTCATATAAACCTGTGATTTAAATTACAGCCAGAGCTGCTGTCAGAGCTGCAAAATTAATCAACACCTTCTGACCAATCATAGCTTTGAGCTGTAGTATACATTTGCATATTTCACAATATAACGTTTGGAGCTTCCAGTAAATAAATTCTTTATGCTATGTCATGAACTGTGTGTGATGAAATGCAGGAAACTCACTTGTGCAGTATTCATTCTACAGTATAGCCTTCTGAGAAACTACTCTAGTGGCATGAATATGTAGCTAAGCTGTTGTTTTTCGACAAAAGAGGGGACATGTCCCTAGAGTCGCCCGAGTACTACGATTCCAATTTAAATGCGTATTTCATTAGATTTCATATGAATATTCTATATAAACTAAATTCAACCCACAGACTGTATTTAAAGTCTTTACTAATAAATATAACCTCAGTGGACTCCTTTTATGTCAGTAAATAAAGACCTTAAAAAAACCTCATGAAGTTGCCTCAGCTTCCCTGATTGCAGTAACTTCGGTTTTAATATGAATTTTTCATAGTAATAAATTTATAACTATCAGAGCTGAGAATATATTATTATGGATAACACTGAATATTTATGTTTTAACTCTTAGTTCTGAACAGTATCACTTTATTTGTAGTCATATGATACTGGAAATCAACAACACAAGGAGGAAAATACCCCACTTACATGCCAGTTACATACTGTAGCACTCATATACTCACACTTCTAACACACTTGGAGTAAGAAATTAAACACTTGAGGGAGTGTTGCTACAGGCAAGTAATCAATGACATGAAGTGGAGTTATTGTTACCATCCTGAAGTTGATTATTTTCCTATAACAGCATGTCAAGTACTATTTATTCCTCGTATAGTGTATGATGGCTGTTTGCCAACATTTACCAATTTTATACCGTATATTAAAAAAAACAACCCAGTCACAAACTGTATGGGCGGCTGTGGCTCAGTCTAGCTGTGGCTAGAGCGGGTTGTCCACTAATCCACTAATCGTAGGGTTGGTGGTTCGAATCCCGGCCCGGGTGATCCCATGCCGAAGTGTCCTTGGGCAAGACACTGAACCCTAAGTGGCCCCCGATGGCAAGCTAGCACCTTGCATGCAGCTCTGCTACCATTGGTGTGTGAGTGTGTCTCATTTGTAAGTCGCTTTGGATAAAAGCGTCTGCTAAATGTATAACAGTTATTTATAAACAGTCATTCCCCCACCAGCCTCGATTTCTTTCTCTCTGCTCAATCATAAATTCTTTTAAAACATTTCCACATTATTTAGATGTTTTTTTTTTTAAATTTCTTACAATTGCACATCATATAAATAATGTATTTTTTTCTAAATAGTAAATGGTACTATTTGGAATGTGTAGGAATATCCTGATTAAAAAACAAATAAACAAACAAAAAAAACAAACAAACAAAGCTCTTTAAAAATAGTTCAAAAACTACATTTATTCATTTACATTTATTCATTTAGCAGACGCTTTTATCCAAAGCGACTTACAAATGAGACACACTCACACACCAATGGTAGCAGAGCTGCATGCAAGGTGCTAGCTTGCCATCGGGGGCCACTTAGGGTTCAGTGTCTTGCCCAAGGACACTTCGGCATGGGATCACCCGGGCCGGGATTCGAACCGCCAACCCTACGATTAGTGGATTAGTGGACAACCCACTATACCGACTGAGCCACAGCCACCCTAATAATAATAATAATAATAATAATAATAATAATAATAAATTACAGTATCAGTCTCATGATTTGTAGGTGATATACATCTTATATATTTCTTTAAATATTGCTTTAAACTGACTTAAATTAACACTGAAATTTCAATTAAATTTTCAATTAAAATGTGAAATAAACAGGAGGTTTTAGAATTTTGAAATATTTCAAACAAATCACGCAAATTCGGTGTTCGGTATGCTGAATATTTAATATTGAAGATTCTGCACTGTTTCTAGGTCGCTATTTGAATGTAAGCAGATTTGTGACAGTGCCCATGTTAACTGCGGTGTACAAAAGGGTTTATAAGACCAAAAGGATGCTCCCTGTCACGTTACCGAGAAACCGCAAAGCAGAAACACAAATGCACACTCTCAAATGCGAGACATTCCTGTCTGGGAAACCGTACATTTAAAACCACTGAAACTGGAGACTCCTTCCAGATAAACGTGTCATAAACAACTCCTTATACAGTATGTATGTCCTTTTTAAAATAGCAACATTTTCTTCGAATCATTTCATTAGTAGTCTTCGATTATGTGGTGCATCCCCTGTGTAATTTGTTACTATACTATAACTTTGTTACTATTTTTAGACAAATATATTTGATCTCTTCAAAATGTCCGGTACTCAAGTCACACACCAAACACATCCAATGGCATGCGATATTGATTCAGTAACACTACATTCAGCCATGTGAAGTAGCCACAGGTTCCAATGACTTTATACCAATGCCATGATTGCCTGTTTCACAGATAAACTGCCTCTTTCACACTCAACACATTCACACAGTGACTAGGAGGAAACACACGTGAAATTAAATTTTTGATTATGTGTAGCACACTTCAACTACAAACTACAAAGAATAGTGGTGCTGAATTTTGTGACATGAATGTGCAAATTGTCTTACCTTTACAAATACTGACACATTCCTCAGCATTTCAGTCAGCATACAGAGCATGCTCATAGAAAGGTTGGCAAAATTATCAAAATCCAAGTAGGTAACAACATTCATGTCTGAATCTGTATAAGAAAACATTCTATTGGACGTGATTTCACTTACTGGAAATTTGTAAGAAACCACAAACTGTAAGAAAAGCTTTAATGTGTCTTGGCATCGATTCTACAGTTCAAGTCTCTGGAACTGTACTGGAGGTGATGAACACCATTTTCCCCAAAAGATTTTCCCTCAGTTGGTGTTTCGTCTCTTGTGATGGTGATTGATCATGAGAGCGCTGTCTCTCCAGCACGTCGGTCCAAAATCTCCAATCAGGTTGAGATTTGGTGAATGTGAAATCCATAGTATACAATTTTTACAATTTTATACAATCATTTTTTTATCTGTAGAAAACCGTTCAGTGAGCCCTCGTACCTTGTTGGTGGGGGTGGAGTCATCCTGGGAGAGACCATGCCCATCAAGATAGAAATGTTTTTTTCAAAGAATAAAGGTCATAATTTCTATCTTGCAAATCAGTCAGAAGAACTTAGCACTGATTTGCAGTTTTTCCTTCAATCCATTTGTATATAATAATAATAATAATAAGTCTTTATTTTATAAAGCGCCTTTAAAAGTAGCTTCTCAAAGCGCTGTACATGAA
>JAFFST010046109.1:0-10365 GCA_022414735.1 Noturus placidus | reverse complement strand
TTCAGTCTCTCGATGTGCAAATCTGATAGAGACATACCCCAAGCGACTTACAGCTGTAATCGCAGCAAAAGATGGTGCTACAAAGTATTAACTAAAGGGGGCTGAATAATTTTGCTCGCCCAATTTTTCAGTTTTTTATTTGTTGAAAAAGTTTGAAATATCCAATAAATTTGGTTCCACTTCATGATTGTGTCCCACCTGTTGTTGATTCTTCACAAAAAAATACCGTTTTATATCTTTATGTTTGAGGCCTGTGGCAAATGTGGCAAAAGGTCGAACAGTTCAAGGGGGCCGAATACTTTCCAAGGCACTGTACCTTTCCATTTGAACAACTATCAAATGTTGGATTCCATTCATTCATGTCTACACTTATATCATACACATTTGCACTATTTTGTCACTTTTTCCTTTATTGCCATCTTACCTCATGTACAACCTAAACATAGTGTTAACCAATCAGAGAGGGTTCTAAGTAAAACCCCCTTTAAGGAGTGAAGATCCATTAATTATCCGAATAACTCATGATGCAGAGAGAGAAGAAACCCTTATTTGTAACTGAAATAATGATGACGATGATGATGATAAAAATGACAACAACGATGATGATGATGATGATGATGATGATGATGATGATGATGATGGCATCGATGACAAGAACAACATTGGCGATTATGATAAAGGTGATGACAAGGACAAAGCTGACGATGATTATGAAGACGACGACGTCGGTGATGACGACCACGATCTTAATATACCTTTCCATTTCCATTCATATCTCTGGATTCATGTCTACTCATACATCATGCCATTCGCACTGTTTTGTCAATTTCCCTTATCTGCCATCCTGCCCCATCGCCTCTATCTTGCAGTATACCACTCAATGCTCCTTTCTATTTGCACTTCTGGTTAAATGTTAACAGCATTTCTTTAGCTTTTGTACTTGTACAGTGACTGCACAATGACAATAAAGTTGAGACTAATCTAATTTAATGATGATGATGATGATGATGATGACGACGACAATGACACTACTTACCAATTCTTACCAAAATGTAATGTTTATCATCACTGGGGTGTATTAATTTCTTGAGGCTCCATTCTATTAAGCATTACTCCCATAATACCACTACGCTGTGTACGAAATAAGGATTCCAGCATGCAAGGTGAAGAGCACTTAATCACACAACAGACTCAATGCTGCTGTAGGCCAGTGTAAACAAATAAAGAATCCCACTGACAGCCTCTGAAATTAAATGGTATATTTAATCCCTTTGTTGTGATCCCCCCCCAACATGACAGACTCAAATAACTTTCGCTGCTGCTAATGTAATCTATACTTTTCACATGCATTAGTAATAAGTTTGCAGACTATTATTGCAGGTCTATCGGAACTATCAAACTTTAGGAGCTTTGTACAGCTCATTTTTTGGTTGTTTCTTTTTATAGAACACCACCGACTGAACTTCCTTTAATATGGTATTAATTCAATCTGGCATTAATTATACTGAATAATGGCTCCTGAAAAGACTCTACGATTAGTCAGATTTTGCTTTTGCCTCTTGGTTTATCTCTAAATCTACATCTTTTTTTGTTCTGATATTAAGTCTAATGACTTGTATGTGACCTCAATAGGCATATTAAAAACTTTCATCAACTTTCATCTAGACGTCTCATTAATGTTAACAAAAATGAATCTTTTTCTCTTCTTTTGCTCCACTGATAATGTTTCGGCAACACTAGAAGATAATAAGATAAGTGGGCTGATTTTTGTCGTTGTTTCACCCCTCCTGAATCTAGACAATTGAGTACCATGTGTCGATTTTAGGCTTGTTTTAAGCCTAAATCTTACATTTACCAGACGCTTTTATCCAAAGCGACTTACTAATGAGAGCACACTCACACACCAATGGTAGCAGAGCTTCCATGCAAGGTGCTAGCTTGCCATTGGGGGCAACTTAGGGTTCAGTGTCTTGCCCAAGGACACTTCGGCATGGGATCACCCGGGCCGGGATTCGAACCGCCAACCCCACGGTTAGTGGATTAGTGGACAACCCGCTCTACCCACTGAGCCACAGCCGCCCTAATGTAATGTAATGTAATGTAATGTAATGTAATGTAAAGTAATGTCTGAGATACTGTGTAAGATAGAAGTAATGTCTGAGATACTGTGTGAAGTAATGTCTGAGATACTGTGTAAGATAGAAGTAATGTCTGAGATACTGTGTGAAGTAATGTCTGAGATACTGTGTAAGATAGAAGTGTTTCCTTGGGCATTCTTCCTGTTGTGTTTAAATCAGAATCAAAACCTTGATGTCATTGATGTCTTTTTTTCCTTATAAAAGTTCATGAGGAATTTCTCTTGTTCATATTATATAGGCTGCCTTTTTTTTTTTTTTAGATGACTTGCTTCACAGATCCTGTGCTGATCAAATTATTTTCAAATCATCACCTCTGTGGTTTGTGATGAGCTGATTATGCTACACATCTGTCATTCTGCGCAGCATCTGCACTCTGCATTGGCTTGTAAACTCTCTAATTATACTTCCTTACAAATACAATTTTCATCCATTGGCTGATTAGCATCATCATATAAATGTGTTTATGAGGATTTAGTGTAAACAAACTTTTTTTCCTATTTAAAATGTTAGACAATGCATGTGTGCATTGAGAATTTTGAGCATGTATCTTATTAGTCTTGCCTTGAGGCACACTGCGGTAAATATAGTGAAACTCAAGCAAGGATTGTTTGAAAAATAAATTTACTTAATAGATCCTTATTGCTTACTTCTTTGAAAATGTAGCTCATACAAATATCATTGTAGCTGTTTGAAAGAAACAAAAAAAATATCGTATAATATATATCATCATCACTGGAGGACATCATCAAAGGAAATCCTATAAATACAGTTTTGTATCAATTTATACATGCCCACCTTTGAATTCTTGATTCTGATTGGTCAGAAGGTGCTGAATCCTCTTCTCGGACACTAGTGCTGACTGCAAGACGATTCAGAAGTTTGTATTCTAATAAATGATTGTTTTCTGTAGAAACAAGGTGCACAGCGGCTTTTATGTACAGTAACGTTATGTTTTCTGACACAAGGAAGTCTTAAGGACGCGAGGCTTTGTAGTTTTGTAGATTCTCTCGAACATGACAAGTAAAAAGAGAGGCTGGTGAGGGAATGACTAGTTTTTTTAGATGCCACAACTTCAATATAGCTATAAATGGATAAAAACTTTGATGTATCATTCTTTAATTAAATATATTTTCAACATGTATCTGGGGGAAAAGTGGATAAAACACCTCGCTGTTATTATCAACCTCACGGGGTTGACGACTTGATTATGTTCCTATAACAGCACACTCTTAAGTGTTTCATTCCTTACATGTGCTTACTGAACACTTCATTAGGAACATCAATTCTTGATGGCATGGATTCCACAACATGTTGGAAATCATCCCTTTGAGATTCTGATCCATGTTGACATGATTGTATCATGCAATCCCTGCTGATTTTTCTGAATTCTGATCCGGTGACTAGGAAGACCAGGGAAGAACACTGAACTCATTGTCATGTTCATGAAAGCAGTTTAAGACAAGTTTTGCTTTGTCACGGTGCGTTATCATGCTGTTAGAAGATGAGTAAATTGTGGGTATGTAGGGATGCACTCAGTCAGGAACAATACTCAGATAGTCTGTGGCGTTCAAGCCATGATTGATTGGTATTAATGAGACCAAAGTGTGCCAAGAAAACATTCCCCACACCATTACACCACCTCCACCAGCCTGGACTGTCAACACAAGACAGGTTGTGTCCATGGATTCATGGTTTTGGTGCCAAAAACATGGCACCCTACCTGACCCTACCATCTGTGTGCCTCAGCAGTTTTGGTGAGCCTACACCTTCAGCTTTCTGTTCTTGGCTGACAGAAGCGGAACCCGACGTGGTCTTCTCCTGTTGTAGCTCATCCACCTCAAAGTTCGACATGTTGTGGATTCTGAGATGCTTTTCTGCTCACCACAATTCTACATAGTGGTTATCTGAGTCACTGTCGCCTTCTCTGCTGACCTTTCTCATCAACAGCTGGACAGAACTGCCGCACACTGGATGTTTTTTCTTTATTGCCACATTGTGGCAATTGATTGTACTGCTGCCACACGATTGGCTGATTAAATGGTAAATGGCGCACTTATATAGCGCTTTTATCCAAAGCGCTTTACACTGTGTCTCATTCACCCATTCACACACACACCAATGGTAGCAGAGCTGCCATGCAAGGCGCTAACTTGCCATCGGGAGCAACTTGGGGTTCAGTGTCTTGCCCAAGGACACTTCGGCATGTGGAGTCACACGGGCCGGGAATCGAACCTTCAACCATACGATTAGTGGCCACAGCCGCTCCATGATTAGATACTTGCATGAATGAGTAGGTGTTACTAATAGTGCTCAGTGAGTGTATATTTACTTAACCTGGTGCTGGGGTCTGTCATGTCTCAGCTCAGTGCACTAGATTATGAGTTAAGGGCTATGCTGCTGATTATTTTACTGTCAAACTCCTATTTTGATGGACAACAGGTCTTCTTCAACAATAATGCAAAAATAAGTAAACACAAGATGTATGATGTCATGGATACGCAAGAGTTAACAACTGAAACCAGACTCGGACTGCATTTGTACTGTCTGCTATGTGTTATACGTTATTATCTCTACTGTTTTGAGAAGAAGAAAAAAAAACACGTGAATTAACGAGGAACGATGAAATCGTACTGGGATAAACGTAATTTGATAGAAATGTTCATTGACAGCTGGAGAAATCTAATTAGAATTTTTGATAGTTGATGAAATAAAACAATCCTTTGCTAGTGAACTCAGACTTTTGGATCATACTCTTTACATTTCACAATACATACAGTCATTCCAAGATTTTTTTTTTTTTTTTTTTTCATGGAAACCACAACAGGGAACTGGATTTCATCTGGAAATAACAGGAACAGACGATTTTCTCGCCGACATATGAAAAGATTTAACAGGAACAGCACATTGTACTGCAGTCAGCACTGTGGAGCTGGCTGAAATTATGATATAGCATTATTGTTACTGCGACGTAGGACATATGTTTATAGCGAATGAGAATCCAAAGCATGAAGCTATTCATTAGTAGATTTTTTTGGCAAGGATTTTTGCACCAGAAGCTCTAATAGGACTGCAGTAATTCACTGACACAAGCTGCTAGAACAGAACATAAATGGTCAAATCTGTATAAAAGCCTGAATCCTGAATTAATTTATGACCTCTATGGAAAGAAAATGAAACAAACAACAAAACAAATAGAGCCAACTGTGTGCCTTCGACTACAACGAGTTCTCCTGGCATAATTCAATAACACAAGTGCACATGGGGAAGATGCAGATAAAGAGAGGATTAGACAGAAATGCTGAGTATCACTGTCCCGCTGAGGCGGATGTGTTGGAGGGTTTTTGGAGTAGCTGGCAGGGCAGGGGGCGAGAGATTAGTGCAAGCATTGGATTCGTCTGAGGCAATTCCACACAAAGCCAGGAATCCAGCTGGGGCAAGTCGAACCCCCTCCTTCAGCATCCCGCTGATCTGCATCCATAATGACTGCTGTGCCTGCACGCCAAGAACTCCACATACCATCAATCTCTCTTTCTCTCGCTCTCTCTCTCTCTCTCTCGCTTTTTCATTGTATCTTACTATGTGTCAAATCCAAGCTGCTTTTTTTTGATGAACTGATAAGACTCCTGTCAAACATCTGAGCTCTGTCATTCTCAGACTCCACCTTTTCAATCTCCTGCTTTTGATAGATTTTTTTTTATACAGACAATCATCAAGAAGCTTTACTACAATACAAAGCATCCAGGTGGTAGAGCAAACTTCTCGTAGCTGTCCCAACAGCTGAGACTCTTCCCCAGCTAACAAATTTTTGGCTAGTAGGACGTTTTTTCAACCTCTAATTTTTCATATAACATTAAACAATATTGCTGCCACATTTCTAGTTGTCAGAATGTTAACATTAATGTTTCCATTATGTTAGGTTTTCTGTAACTGGGAATATTGAGAAATGTCGTTTTTTTTCTTCTTCTGTTTTTCTTCGTAACCCACCACCATCCCTGCTCTTCAGAGGACAATAAGAACTTTGCTAGCCATATATAACCTTACATTTTTATGGACTGTAAAAGCCATTCCTAAGAGACGGAGAAGAAAAATAAGGAGAGAAAAATAAAGAGAAAATGATAATTTAATTTTATAATAAATTAAAAAAAAAAAAAAAAACCTAAAAAGATAATGGAACATATCAAAATACATATTATAAATGTGCAACAACAAAAACAAATAATAATAATAATTTAAAAAATAAGCGTGAGAAACAATGAAAATACAGAAAAAAAATCTGTGTGACTTTCTGAACACTTTTTTTTTATTAGAGTAGCTCTGGATCTCTAATACTAAATATGCACATTATTAAAAGCCACGTGTGTGCATTTCTTATATATTTACAGCATTATGAATGAACACTGGCTCTTTAGCATAAGATAATTCATTTCTTTAATGACTTACACTCCCACTCAGGCTTGCATTCCTCCTGTACCTACACACTTTTCCTATGGGTTTCACGGTAGTTAATGAATAATATGCTTTAAGATTAATAACTAAATAATAAGCCTGGAATTTAAGAGGTTATGTCAGTCTGGTCAAAGGAATACCCCTTTTCACTGTAAGCATATCTTTTTAACTGTTCCATTCTTTTCCATTCAATATTTATCTCCCATTGATTATCTTCCTATAACAGCATGCCTCGAATTCTTTAAATTCCTTTTATGCAACAGTAATTTACGCATTTCTTAAATGATTACACAAATATGTTACTGACTGTTACAAATTGCTTTTTAAATCTGTGTATTATGAGATACAGATCTGTGTATTATCAGATACAGATAATCTTAGATTACGTGGCACATCTGCCCTACACATCAGTAGGCAAACGAGTCGAGATTGATATTGTATTCGAATGAGTTTATTAATCTAAACCTGTGATTTGCCTTGCAGCTGGAGCTACTGTGAGAGCTGCTGGTGCAGAAAATTAATCAACACCTTCTGACCAAATGATATTGGGAATTCAACATTGTTGTAATATAAAAGCCAGCAGCTCTTTGTATGTCTGTAAAGCACAGGTCAGAGACACCAGTTAGAGGTATGCATCAGAACTGGTATCCCATGGGTCTCAATAATGAAATTACAGAAATAGGTGGGGTTTTTATTTTCTTTCATGTAGGCAGTCAAATATTGGTCAGAATTCCTTCAGGAGTGGCCAGGATTGGTAAAATTTTATATAGGAGTGGCTGTGTTTGGTCAAAATTACATTGGGAATGGGTGGGAGTGGTGAATCTTCCTACAGCAGTGGCTAGAATTACATCAGGATTAGGCTGAATTGGTGAAAGTTTCAGCAGGAGTGGACAGGATTGGTCTGAATTCCTTTTGGAGTGGTGGGATTGATGAAACTTTCTTCAGAAGTGGCCAGGATTGGTGTTAATTCATTCTGGAATGGGTCGGATTGGTGAAACTTTCTGCAGGAGAATTCCGTTGGCAGTGGTTGTGATTGGTGAAAATTCATGCAGGAGTGGTCAGAATTCCTTTGGGAGTGGGTTGGATTGGTGAAACTTTCTGCAGGAGTGGTCAGAATTCCTTTGGGAGTGGGTTGGATTGGTGAAACATTCTGCAGGAGTGGCCAGGATTGGACTGAATTACTTCAGGTGTGGGCAGGATTTATTTTATTTTTTAAATCCTCTTATGGCATCATTTAGTAACCAAACCTTAATTAGTCCTGGGCTTCATTTATTAACTTGGCTTCACTCAAATATTTGCTTTCAAATCCTTTATTAACTTTTAACTGCTCCTTGCTCATAATAATTAGTTCTACCAGGCAGCCTGTATGGCCTATGTGATGAAAAAAGGGAGAGAAAGACAATTACGCTGTCTCGAAAAAAAAAAAAAAAAACCTGAGTCATTAGCTGGCAAAATGCGCAAAGTGGCATTAACTTTTATTGTTCATTACCATCCCTTGTAAATTTTGGCTCTTGCATTTTCAGCGGCTTTATTGTGAACCTCCCAATTTGTACTTTCAGTTGGCTTTATATCAGTCTCGTGAGTCAGTAAATCACAATTAATTCAATGTGCAAACATCCAAACTGCAGCTGAAACTATAGCGTGACTGCCAGAGAAATACATTCATCAATGCCTTGATTAGATTCCATGACTGGCTCATAATGGACACAAAAGATTTGAAAGATTTAGCAAATTCATTGTGAGAAAGGTATTGGCAATGCAAATGACCAGAAGGTCTGTGTGAAAAAAAAAAACAACAACAACAAAAAAACTCATGATCGCAATTTCAAACAGAGATGTAGCCGAGGGAAATCACACGTTTGCATACACAATTACACTCAAAGCAGGCATCAGAAATATCTGCCTTCCACTTTCCCACTGTCCAGAAATCATTAAAAAACTTCCGCATGGGGACGTTGAAGGAGCTGAAAATCCATTATGGGCTCACAAGGGAGACTTTATAGTGGAAATGCGGTGACATCATCATTCCAAGAAACTGTAAAGCCAGCCCAAGTGCTAGTCAGAGCTTCTGCAGCCGTATCAATCTAGATTTCGCGGTGTCTCCTCTGACTTCAAACGGCCAGACAGGCACGGAGCGTTTCAGTTTAGCCCCTGAGGTTAGTGAAGGGTGTGAAAAAGAGCTCTTTCTCCCAATTTTTTTTTTTGGTGTATTTCTGGAAACCCATCACTTGTACTGTGAGGAGAGATGAAGGTGAAGAATGGTTCAGGATATGGGCTGCTGTGAAAAATCTGCTCAGCTACAGCCTCAAATCAACAAACTCATCGAGCCGCTACGAGACAAACGGCCATCCTAACAAAAAGCCGTCACCCAAAACAAATGTGTGTGATCGCTGAGAGCCTTCGTCAGTGGGCTTATCAAAAACAGATGAGCTGTGCACCTGAGGTCACCGTGAGATCTGTTTTGAGGCACTGCCAAGTCAGAATTTACAATAAATATGATCTGAAACATGAAACATGTGGGCCGTGCTTCAGCCATCAGCAGATGGGAATGATTGAGGGAGTAGATGTGTTGGATTAAATGGACTGGAGGGGAATCAGACTTGGCTTTAGGCACTATGGACTCATTAAAAAAAATTATTTGCTGCCTAGCACACCCTAATGGAGTTATTTTTTCCCTTTATTTATAACAGAATTGAACTGAAACTGATGATGGCATAAAAGATGCTTTTTTTTGCATTGAAAATATGCAAATAAGGCAAACAATTATCAAACATGTGCTAATTTGCATAGCATAAACAAAACCGTTTGTGAGAATGCATCCAGTGGTCCAACATTAACAAAAAAAAAAAAGTTATATATTATTTTATGCAAAACAGCACCCATTTTTCATGTATAAAAACAGCACAGTTTGCAGTATTATAAAGTAGTTCAAAGACAAACTATTCAAGATATGTAAAAACAAACAAACAAACAAAAAAACAAACAAACATTTAAACCTGCCTCGAAGTCTCATACAACAAATAAGCAAACAATTATCATATACAAACATCTTATACTTCAACTAAACAACTAAGCATCACTTACAAACATATACGACGAATAAATAAATAATAACCATTTACAAACATCTCATACAACAAATAAGCAAATAATGATCACATACAAACAACTTATACTTCAAGTAAACAACTAAGCATCACTTACAGACATATACAACAAATAAACAAATATCCCTCACTTACAGACATATACAACAAATAAACAAATAATCATCACTTACAGACATATACAACAAATAAACAAATATCCATCACTTACAGACATATACAACAAATAATCATCACTTACAGACATATACAACAAATAAACAAATAATCTTACAGACATATACAACAAATAAACAAATAATCATCACTTATAAACATCTTATACAACAAATAAACAAATAATCATCACTTACAGACATATACAACAAATAAACAAATAATCATCACTTACAGACATATACAACAAATAAACAAATAATCATCACTTACAGACATATACAACAAATAAACAAATAATCATCACTTACAGACATATACAACAAATAATCCATCACTTACAGACATATACAACAAATAAACAAATAATCATCACTTATAAACATCTTATATGACAAATAAACAAATAATCATCACTTACAGACATATACAACAAATAAACAAATATCCATCACTTACAGACATATACAACAAATAAACAAATAATCATCACTTACAGACATATACAACAAATAAAC
>JAFFST010046108.1:13562-16062 GCA_022414735.1 Noturus placidus | reverse complement strand
ATTCCATGCAAGGTGCTAGCTTGCCATTGGGGGCAACTTATGGTTCAGTGTCTTGCCCAAGGACACTTCGGCATGGGATCACCCGGGCCGGGATTCGAACCACCAACCCTATGATTAGTGGACAACCCGCTCTACCGACTGAGCCACAGCCGCCCTTCACTTGAAGACCTTTGTGAGCAGAATGAAATTGTTTTCTTCGCATACCCCAGCATGTTAGGAAACTGGGGTCAGACATGATACAGCGCCCCCTGGAGCAGAGAGAGGGTTAAAGTCCTTGCTCAAGGGCCCAACAGTGGCAGTTCTGGTGCTTGAACCCCCGACCATCCGATCTTGTCCAAGCCACCCTCACACGTCATATAAATGTTCTTCGACCTCACGAAAAAACCCCGTTGTTTAGAACAGGGGTTCCCAAACTTTTCCAGGGTGACGCCCCCCAAATGGCATTAACATGTGACTGAGGGCTCCTTTTGCAAGATATCTTTAAAACACATTAAAAATACAGACTTCTGAATATACCCCCCTTTTTATTAATAATTACACCTTACATCTTTACATTACATTACATTAGGAATTGAGCGTGTGTGTGTGTGTGTGTGTGTTGCCTGAGAGTGAGAATTTATTTTTCACACCAAATTGTTGAGGCCCCCTTGGCGCCCCCTGGAGGCCCCCACTGGTTTTGAGTACAGAGTACATACTCTGTGTTATTTGAATCCGTACTTGTGCTTTCTCTTAATCTTTCCCTGCATCAAGAACAAGGCGAAAGGAGCCTTCCGGGGTGTTTATATTACACGCAAACATAAACAGCTCTGGATGGCGTCTGTCTGTTCCTTTGGGTTAGACGTCATCCGTGTTGCAACACGAACCACGATTGTGCGTACGGATATACAGGTGAGGACGAAATAACGTAGACCAAAGACATTCCATTGCTGTGTTGGGTTTCGCAGATGTTCTCACAAATAACAAAAATAGTCCAATAGTGTATGTTAAGAGTGGGGGGAAAAAAGAGTTATACCAGTTCAAAAGTTCAGATGTGCATCTCCCTTGTGAGATAAAAAAATTCTCTGATAACTCGCATGTCCAGATTTTAACCACATTTTAACCTTTATAACAGCATCCTCCTACTCTGCACATTCTTTCGGACATATCTGATGGAACTTTTAACTTTTTCGTTTTGCAAAATCCACCCTGAAGACTTACATATTATGAAGACTTACATAGCGGTGAAATGGGATTTGCTTCAAAATCTACCTAAAGGGAATGATGCAGCGGCGCTTTAGTGCTTTGATCTGTCTAGCTCACGCATCTCTTCTTCTGTACACTCTGCTCAAACAGATCGGATTCCGAAGCGTCAACGTTCACGCTAATAACGACCTCAACCACATCGCACTCATTGTCTCGTTGACTACTAACTTGCGTGAAAAGTCGAGCGTCTTCCATAACTCAGAGCGACTTTGGCGTATAGCCGCGATTGCATTCTGAAAGAATGGCTCCAACGTTTGGTCCAACATCTCCACAGCTTCCACACTGGATTTATCATTAATGTGATGTTGAACGTCGCTGGGGGGCGCACGGTGGCTTATTGGTTAGCTCGTTCACCTCACACCTCCAGGGTCTGAGGTTCGAGTCCCGCCAGGGCCATGTGTGGGCGGAGTTTGCATGTTCTCCCCGTGTGTCGGGGGTTTCCTCCGGGTACTCCGGTTTCCTCCCCCAGTCCAAACACATGCATGGTAGACTGATGGGCGTGTCTAAAGTGTCCGTAGTGTATGAATGTGTGTGTGAGTGTGTATGTGATTGTGCCCTGTGATGGACTGGCACCCTGTCCAGGGTGTACCCCGCCTTGTGCCCGATGCTCCCTGGGATAGACTCCAGGTTTCCCGTGACCCTGAAAAGGAGTAAGCGGTTGAAGATGGATGGATGGATGAATGAACATCGCTGGAAAATGGTGAAAATAAGAAGAAAAGAAGTTCCTGCGCTTGAGTTATATGATATGTTTGAGATCATTTTTTTTAAATCTCCTATTAAACGACATTGTAACTGTGTAAACTTCTCAACGGAATAAAGAAAATGCAGCACCAGCAGATATATGCACTCCAGTATCGCTAATACTTCAGTAGTTTTGAGCCCTTTGGCTGCCCACGTTGCTTATTCGGTTGCTGTTTGCTCACATTCCTTCTAATTAGTTTCGCCTGCTCCTTGTTTCCTCTCTCCTTAAGCTCTTAAAGTATTGCATGTGTGCTTGCAGTTCTAAGCTGTGGGTCTCCTACTGTAAGTCCTTGTTTCGCGGTCTAGCTTGGCCATGGTCTGTTTGTTCATGGCTTTGACCTGTCTGGTGTGTGACTGTGGATTTGCTCTTGATAGCCCCATCTGACCTTGGTTCGACCTCCAGCCAGACTCTGCTCACTAAGAGTCCTCCATCTTCCCAACTGTTGCACACATCGAATCCTGTTTCCCCAGAGATGATTGGCGAGAATGTTTGTTGATTTCAAAATGTTCAATAAAT
>JAFFST010046108.1:3562-6062 GCA_022414735.1 Noturus placidus | reverse complement strand
CAATAAGGGGCTTTATCTGGATTTAGTGCAGATGAAACGCGACACTCTTCTCTTCAGCTCAGGAAAGATGAGCCGGTGCCCGGCGTCGGGTCTCACACGCATACGCACCCACATGTTTAACCAAAAGGCTGGCTCTTCCCTGCTCACATACAGTACGTTACAGCACTCCGAAGCTCTAAAACACAGTCTCAGTACACAGTACAGTGTCTGTAAGTCCTCATACAGTTCTTCATATTAATCTGTGTTGCACATCACCATCCTCGGGATATGTCGTGTTTATTGGGTGTGAAAAACACTCGATGGGATTACCGTACAAACCGCGATCATGTGATTTTACAATTTCAAAACGTTAAATGACGTAACGCAGCGAAGGAAGGTTTGATTTTGGTGAAATAACGCGTGTTCTCCACGTGAGATTCCGTGATCCGTGGGCGGCTGTGTCTCAGTCAGTAGAGCGGGGTGTCCACTAATCCACTAATCGTGGGGTTGGTGGTTGGAATCCCGGCCCGGGTGATCCCATGCCGAAGTGTCCTTGGGCAAGACACTGAACCCTAAGTTGCCCCCGATGGCAAGCTAGCACCTTGCATGCAGCTCTGCTCCCATTGGTGTGTGAGTGTGTCTCACTTGTAAGTCGCTTTGGATAAAAGCGTCTGCTAAATGAATAAATGTAAATGTGATGAAGATCCTCTAGCGATAGACCTGTGATGAAAGAATGCGTGGAGAAATGCTCTTGCGTAAACACAAACAATCGTCAGAGTGAGCTTGAGGTAATAAAAAAACGATTTTTTCTCTCCATTAGCATGTTTTGTTCACTGTTGTTCGTTGTCAATACCGTATATGGAGCTGTCCTGTGCGTTTGGCGTCATCCTCCTATTGGACCTCCTATTTACAACCAAAGAATTATTTTCTTCCTTTCTTTTTTCTTGTCTTTTATTTATTTTTTTTTACAGCCAAATGAGATACGATGTAAAATCAGCTTTTGACTTGTTAGTAACGAGGAGACGAGTGTGAGAGGAGAGAGTCAGGGCAGGAGGAAAAGAAACGTGAGGGAGAAGTGGAACGGGAGAACGTCGGACGCAGGGAGAGAAAGGCAAAACGTTTAAGAGAGGGTAGTTGATTTAATTGTTTTTTTGTTTTGTTTTGATACAGGAAGTACAGCCTCAGGTTGCTAGACGTTAGTGCTGCAATGGGCTAAGTGTTGGAGGTGTGTGTGTGTGTGTGTGTGTGTGTGTGTGTGTGGCTTCAGTGGTGAAACCATGTTCTTCCACTGCAGTGGCACCCAGAGTTAAAGCCTCCAGCTCTGCAATTTTCTCCAAATCACTGCTGTTAATGCTCCTGCACACATTTTACAGTGCGCCACAGTCATTTAACGGCGTGCCATGCTAGGGTGGCTGTTACCCAAGTGTATTAGAACGCAGTGTGATTACGTGTAATGTGTGTGTGTGTGTGTGTGTGTGTGGGAGGAGTGGTTGAGATTGGAGGCCTGGTGCCATGAGAGTGAGGTTTGTGATTATTGTGTTGCTGTTGGCTGGCCACCCTTGCGCTTCTGGCCAAGGCAGGAGCTTGTTAGCGTGCAGTGATTTATTATTCTTTTTTAGGTTTTCTTTTACATGGTGCTCCAGGACTCCTGGAGAGACCGAGACACGGCCATGACGACCACATGGATGTTTTAATCTCTTCTGTGAGAGCTGGTTTACTGATCTAACGTGGATAAAGGAGATACGGGAGATATTAACGCCTCAAAATGGCACCCTTTGTCTTTACCTCATAAACATTTACATTACATTACATTTACTTATTTAGCGGACGCTTCTATCCAAAGCGACGTACAAATGAGACACACTCACACACCAATGGTAGCAGAGCTGCATGCAAGGTGCTAGCTTGCCATCGGGGGCAACTTAGGGTTCAGTGTCTTGCCCAAGGACACTTCGGCATGGGATCACCCGGGCCGGGATCCGAACCACCAACCCTACGATTACGATTAGTGGACAACCCGCTCTACCCACTGAGACACAGCCGATAAACCAATCAGGTGAAAAGTTTTGGGGGGGAAGGGGGGTTGGCATGGGTGCGTGTAAATAACTAGTCTTGTTAGTGAGGCCCCAGAGTCTCTGGATCAATCCTGCACTGGAGTTACTGTCTGTGTAGAATTCAGAAGGTTCTCGCCATGTCTCTGTGGGTTTCCTGCAGGTTCTCCGGTTTCCTCACACCTCCCAAAAACATGCTGGTAAGGCAGATTAGCTGACCAGGATAAAGCGCTTACTGAAATATGGACGAATGAATGAACAGCTGTCAGTTCAGAGTAAACTATTGGAGGAAATTGTCTGTTGTAGTCAGACACACACACACACACACACACACACACACACACGTATACACTACAGATAGATCGGAAAGAGTTTAGGTTCAAAAGTTCTGCACTATTTGCCAAAATTATCAGATTAAAAAAAAAAATTCTAATTAAAGAATGGACATATTATACTTTTTATTTATTTAT
>JAFFST010046107.1:881-13119 GCA_022414735.1 Noturus placidus | reverse complement strand
TTTTCTTCCTCGCTCGCGCGCGCACGCGCGCGTGTGTGTGTGTGTGTGTGTGTGTGTGTGTGTTTTCCGTTACCCGGACATGTCGTTCCCACAGCTGGGCTACCCGCAGTACCTGTACGGTGTCGGAGCGGCGGCTGACCGGCAGCTCCTCGCGCCGTCGTCGGTGTCTCCCGCGTCTCCGCCGTCCTCGCGCGGGGCCAACTGCGACGTGGCGGGGAGCGCGTGCGCTGTCACCTCGCTGCTCGCAGCAGGAGCCGGCGGTGCCGGTGGCGTGTACGCGCACCCGTACGGCTACGGCGCGTTCCTTCCGTACACCAGCGCCGCCGAGCTCGCGCTCTTCTCCCAAATGGTAAGCTTGTATTTTATTTGATTTTTCTAAAGACGCAAAAACCACAAGTAGTGCGCGTGTTATTCCAAAGAGTTAATCAACACATTATATAACAAAATAAGCATATTGCCTTTCAAAAATATTTGCCCCCTCCTCACTGGACGCTAAATATTTATCCCCAGTTCTTATTCCGAATATTTCATCATTAAATCATTTGCACTGAAATAAAGAAAAACAAATCATTTCCTGCACGTGAAGCAGCGCGAGCTGAAAGTTCCCACATCTCTTCTTTCCTCTATTCAAACCCGGTGTGTTCCACGCGCTGTCTCCGTTACAGCGAAGTGTCAATCACATTTCTATCCGTATTCCCTTTTAGATCTCATTTTAATCCGACAATAATAAACGATTTATTTATCTTTCATTTATTTAGATTTATCTCTCACTCGAGTATTTATCCGACAGCCGCTTCCTGTCAGATTCGAATGATTTCCGGTGTTAAATTAACGTGAATGAAGAAAAATGATTTATTCTTTAAATGAATAAAACGCTTTAAAAATTTTTACATAATCTTTAAAAAAACAACAACAACAAGAATAAGAGCGTCCCGCCTGAGGGATGAACCGGAAACCCCGGCGCATCAGAGAAGAAAAATCACTGCGTGGATAAAAGAGTCGAACTCCATTTCCCGGAGTTTATTTCAGCCCTAGATTCGGACTGAATAAATATCTGCTTTAAATTATTCCTTTGATCTTTAAAACGCTTTTCACGGAAAGTTCAGATTAGATTGGATCTATTAAAGATGATCCTTTTTTTCTCTCCCTGACACAGAAACAAACACACACACACACACACACACACACACACACACTATATATATATATATATACACACACATACACACACATCTACACATAGAAACATTATATATATATATATACACACACACACACACACACACACACACATATATATAGAAACCTAAATATTTGTGTGTGTATATATATAAATATAATGTATACATACATCTACATTTTTATTGATGTTAAATTTATTGATTTGTTTCTCGAGTGATTACAAAAAAAAATTCTTACAAAAAAAAAAAAAAATCACATTAAAGTGTTATACTGTGGAAAATATAAGAACTCGAATTAATCCGAGATAAATACATTTTTAAAAAAATCCTGATTTGAGATAAAGATTGTTCTTGGATTTAAATTGTGAAATTACAACGAAGCATTATATATTAGTATTATTATTAGTGAATATATTATTTCCTTTTTTTTTTTCTGAATCCCCGCCCTCCCCGAAATGTGGGGACAATTTAATAACCAATAGTTATTAGTTGTTTTATTTATTTTTTTTCCCCCCTCTTTTAAATAAATAAATAAATAAATAAATAAATATCACGACACGGCTGATATATATTTTCCACAGTTCACATGTCACCGTTTCAGTCTGACGTCCCGCGTGTCATTTTCTCACGTCACACAATAGCAGACGTCCCGCCGTGAAAGGTCAGAGGTTAAGGTCGATGGGTTGAATGAATGGGGGGGGGGGGGGGGACACACACACACCCCACCATAGCAGTGTTAAATAAAATCATGGGGATGCGTTTAAACACGTTTAATTCCGTTAACATTTTCTACCCGAGGCTACAGAAGTCAACTTAGCATCGAATAAACGTTTACATTTGAAAAGCAAGTTTTGGCTAAACAGCTGCCGAGTATTCGATTGAACGCTCGCTAATATCGCCCAGATTTATAATCGATCATTTTCTTTATGTTGATCTAGATGTAAACACTGTAATATATATATATATATATATATATATATATTTAAGTATTTATCGAGTGACCAGTGTGGATTTGTGGTGTTTTACATGGTGTTGCGTTTACCTCTGAAGTGTTGAGTACGTTCTAAAGGAAGTGCTCATCGGCTGTTGAGTCGCGTTATGGGAACGCCAGGAAGACGTTCGGGACAGGGTACGGGAAATCCAAGCGTCCGGTTGTTAACGTCGGTTAGTTAGTTGTAGCGGTAGTCAGCGTTCGGTTACCGTAGTGTTGAACGTTCTGTGTTCGGTGCGGTGTTTAAAGTACGCCTGAGATCCTGCGGAGGTGAACTCTGACGGTGTTCACATGGTCACGGTGGACTGTAGTGTTTCATCCGTCTAGCGCTAGTTGTTCTGTTGTTTAGAGTGTCCTCTGTTGTGGTGTTTAGTTTGCAGGGTTTTGTTAAACTAATGTGGTTGAATTAAAGGCGTAGAGTGTTGATTTAACGTCCGGTGTTTACTGTTAGTGTTCAGTTGTCCTGCAGTGTTTAATGAACTACAGTGTTAACAACTCTTACAGCACTTAATTAAACTGCGGTGTTCACGTTTGCGGCGAATTCTCACGGTTTTAGTGTTTGGTTCGCTCTTACTGTTGTGCGCTTGTACTCGTGCGACACTGTCCACCACGAACACGTCCAAATCTTAGAGGCGCAAATGAAGACTTAGGGGAATCAACTTCACGGGTATTTAAAGGTTGAGCTCGAGTGCCGCAGCGCTCGGTGTTGAAGCGACCCGCCGAAGCGACCCGTATATCTCCTCTGAGAGATATAAAAAGTTATGAACTTTTGATTTTAAATGTACTTCATGATTCAGTGTGAGTTGAATACTCTTAAGGCAGAGCTGAGCATTAGGATTTCAGTTCTCTGTTGAATCGAAAGTTAAAGTGTGTGTGTGTGTGTGTGTGTGTGTGTTCAGGGTTCACAGTACGATCTAAAGGACAGCCCCGGCGTCAGTTTTGCCGCCCATGCGTCCCCCGCCGCGTTCTACCCCTACGCCGGGTTCCAGTACGGCGACGCGTCGAGGCCCAAGAACGCCACACGCGAGAGCACCAGCACGCTGAAGGCCTGGCTGAACGAGCACCGCAAGAACCCGTATCCCACCAAGGGCGAGAAGATCATGCTGGCCATCATCACCAAGATGACGCTCACGCAGGTGTCTACGTGGTTCGCCAACGCCAGGCGGAGACTCAAGAAGGAGAACAAAGTGACGTGGGGCGCGCGCGCCAAAGAGGACGGCGAGGACGGCGCAATCTTCGGCAGCGACAATGAAGACAAGCGCGAGGACGAAGAGGAGATCGACCTGGAGAGCATCGACATCGATAAGATCGACGAGAACGACGGGGATCGCAGCAACGCCGAGGAGGAGGAGGAGGACGACGAAGACGACGAAGACGAGGACAAACGAGCACGCAAGCTCCTCAAGGAACGAGACGACACGCACGCAAACGCTCACGTTAACGCTAACAAAAACATGACCATCATGACATCTCCGAGCCTCCAGCTCCCCGTCAGCAGCAAACCCAAGATCTGGTCGCTAGCGGAGACGGCCACGAGTCCAGACGTGTCCAAAAACGCCGGCGTCCAACATCCGGCCTTCCTCGCCAACCACAGACTGTACACCTGCCCCATTGGCAAGATCCACAGCTGGAACAATGGCGCCTTCCTCAGCCACAACTCGCTGCTCAACGTTCGCTCGCTGGTGGGAGTAAATCAGAACCACCATCATCATCATCATCATCATCATCATCATCAAACACAACAACAACAACAACCACCGCAGCAGCAGAGTGTCATGGAGAAGGACAAAAGCCCAGAGCAGCTCAGCCCCAAACACACAGGTAATACACTGCTTTCACTCTCGCTGTTTATCTTTAAATATATTCATATATTAACATGATGGACTTGTTACTAATAAACCACTTTTTATACAACGTTTACATATTTTTGATAAAACTTTTCTTAATAAAAATTTTCTTAAACCATCATTAGCAAAACATTTATTTATGCATTATTATAACTGTATTTATTTATTTATTTATTTATTTAACACACTACTACATCTCTTTGTTTAGTTTATACATTATATTTCTATCACTTATAATCCAACATATACATTTATCAGTTATGTTGCTCAATAAACATTTTATTTGTTTACATGTATAAATGAATTCTTTTTATAAAATAGTTTAATGATTAAATGAGTTTGATCCGTGAGTGTTTGTTTGGGATAAGCGGTAGAGAAGATGGATGGATTGTTTTGTTTGTGTGTTTGTTTATTAATCTTTGGAACGCTTCTTTAATTCCTGACTTCTTAAACACAATTTGTGTGTGTGTGTGTGTGTGTGTGTGTATGTGTCTGTGTGTGTATTACTTCCTTTTCTTTTCTTTTTCAGCACTACTTTACGTTGATCTCTTTTGAACCCAGTAATATTGCATAATAATAATAATAATAATAATAATAATAAAGCACAAGTGTAGTCGAGTCAGAGTAATAGATAACTGCGTTGTGTGTGTGAGAGTGTGGTGATAAATGTGATGACGAGAAGTGGGACCGTGTGTGTGTGTGTGTGTGTGTGTGTGGTGTGTGTGTGTGTGATTTATTAACCCATTCAGTGCAGATCACATCTCCATAATCACCTCATTTATTATTGATTGTATTTTTTTATTTGTCAGAGCGGGGAGTCGAGTCGCCCACACACAACATCACAAAGTCCTCGTTCAGACCTCTTCACGACGGGTAAACACACACACACACACACACACACCACACACACACACACACACACACAAAGCCGTTTCTGACATATTTGTGTATGTCATAATTTCCACCATTAATAGCAGAGTGTTATTATAAGTTAAAACGACTAGTCAAATTGAAACATATAAATAAATAAATAAATAAATAAAAGAATATATATTACAAGCATTAATACGGTGACATGAAATATTAGATGCGACGAAGAAAGTCGAGTCTTTTCCGTGTTTTTTTTTTTGTTTTTTTACAATTAAAAAAGGGAAGCAGGAAAAATGAACTGAAAAGAGAAATAAATTAACGGCGAGAAAAAAATAAGCCGAACCTTCGAAACGATCGTTTTCTATATTATTATTCATTTATTTATTTATTTATTTATTTATTTATTCCTTATTAGCACAGCATAAAAAACCGAAACATTTATCCCAAGGTATTTATTAAAAATGTCTTTTTAGTCTAGTTTATAAAATACAACCAAAAACGAACACAAAATAAACTATTATTATTATTATTATTATTATTATTATTATTATTATTATTATTACTATTGGCTCAGTGTTTAGTGCTTGAAGATAAACAGTGTGTGACAAAGCAGGTCAAACCCCCCGCCTGCACCATCTCAGGGGAGGCTGTGTGTGTGTGTGTGTGTGTGTGTGTGTGTGTGTGTGTGTGTGTGTATAAAGCCCCCCGGGGGAGAATTTGCCCCCTTTTTAACCGCGACCCTCCCCGATGTTCTTTTCTCCAGGCTTTACACTCATCACTCATTTCTTATAAATACTGAGCTGGAAACGGAGAGCAGCTCCTCAGACAGGCGGCGCGTTTAAGCAGAACGGGGAGTTTGTTTATAATTATAAGTGAATCCAGTGCATTATAGCTAACAGTCACATTTGTGTTTGCAGAAATTATCATAACTAATGTAACTAACATGACTGTCAAATATTATAACTCATAAATTTTACAACTAACATCACTATCATAACTAAGGTAACTACTGACACGCAGTTATCGCAACTGTCATAACTATTAGAACTTTAGAACCTGTCAGAACCATCATAACTAATGTTAGTTATGTAACTGTGCAAAAAACTATTTTAACCATCATACGTCATAACTGTCATAACTATCACAAAAATCATAACTATCACTATTGTAACTGTCATAACTATCTATCATAACAATAACTATTGTAACTACCACAAATCATAACTATAACTATTGTAACTGTCATCTATCTATCATAACAATCATAACTATAACTATTGTAACGGTCATATCCATCATAACAATAATAACTATAATTATTGTAACTGTCATATCTATCATAACTATAACTATTGTAACTGTCATAACTATCTATCTATCATAGCTATTGTAACTGTCATAACTATCATAACTATAACTATTGTAACTGTCATAACTATCTATCATAACTATAACTATTGTAACTATCACAAATCATAACTATAACTATTGTAACGGTCATATCTATCCATCATAACTATCATAACTATCACAACAATCATAACTATAACTTGTAACTGTCATAACTATCTATCATAACAATCATAACTATAACTATTGTAACTGTCATAACTATCTATCCATCATAACTATTGTAACTGTCATAACTATCTATCATAACAATCATAACTATATATATTGTAACTATCACAAATCATAACTAACTATTGTAACGGTCATATCTATCTATCATAACCATCATAACTATAACTATTGTAACTGTCATAACTATCTATCATAACTATCATAACTAACTACTGTAACGATCACAAATCATAACTGCAACTATTGTAACGTTCATATCTATCATAACAATCATAACTGTCATATCTATCTATCACAATCATAACTATAACTATTGTAACTATCACAAATCATAACTTTCATAACTATAACTGTTGTAACTGTCATATCTATCCATCATAACTATAACTATTGTAACTGTCATATCTATCTATCATAACTATCACAACAATCATAACTATAACTATTATAACTGTCATAACTTTCATAACTATAACTGTTGTAACTGTCATATCTATCCATCATAATCATAACTATTGTAACGGTCATAATTATCTATCATAACCATCACAACAATCATAACTATAACTGTTGTAACTGTCATAACTATATCATAATCTTAACTAACTATTGTGACTATCACAAATCATAACTATCATAACTATAACTATTGTAACTGTCATAACTATCATAACTATAACTACTGTAACGGTCATATCTTTCCATCATAACAATCATAACTATCACTATTGTAACAGTCATAACTATCAATCACAACAATGGTAACTACAACTAATTGTAAGTATCACAAATCATAACTATAACTATTCTAACTCATAACTATCTATCATAACAATCATAACTATAACTATTGTAACTATCACAAATCATAACTATAACTATTGTAACTATAACTATGTAACATAACGATCATAACTATAACTATTATAACTGTCATAACTATCATAACTATCACAACAATCATAACTATAACTATTATAACTGTCAACTATATCATAATCTTAACTAACTATTGTGACTATCACAAATCATAACTATCATAACTATAACTATTGTAACTGTCATAACTATCATAACTATAACTACTGTAACGGTCATATCTATCTATCCATCATAACTATTGTAACTGTCATAACTATCATAACTATAACTATTGTAACGGTCATATCTATCTATCATAACTATCACAACAATCATAACTATAACTATTATAACTGTCATAACTATATCATAACAATCTTAACTAACTATTGTGACTATCACAAATCATAACTATCATAACTAAGTATTGTAACTGTCATAACTATCTATCATAATCATAACTATTGTAACTATCACAAATCATAACTATAACGATTGTATCGGTCATATATATCCATCATAATCATAACTATAACTAGTGTAACAGTCATAACTATCTATCATAATCATAACTAACTATTGTAACTGTCATAACTATCTATCACAACAATCATAACTATAACTATTGTAACCATCACAAATCAGAACTATAACTATTGTAACTGTCATATCTATCCATCATAACAATCATAACTATAACTATTGTAACCATCATATCTATCCATCATAATCATAACTATAACTAGTGTAACGGTCATAACTATCTATCATAACTATAACTATTATAACTGTCATAACTATATCATAATCTTAACTAACTATTGTGACTATCACAAATCATAACTATCATAACTAAGTATTGTAACTGTCATAACTATCATAATCATAACTAACTATTGTAACTATCACAAATCATAACTAGAACGATTGTAACGGTCATATATTTCCATCATAATCATAACTATAACTAGTGTAACAGTCATAACTATCTATCACAACAATCATAACTTTAACTATTGTAACCGTCATAACTATCTATCATAACTATCATAACTATAGCTATTGTAACTGTCATAACTATCATAACTATAACTATTATAACTGCCATAACTATCTATCATAAGTCATAACTATAACTATTGTAACCATCACAAATCATAACTAACTATTGTAACTGTCATATCTATCTATCATAACTATCACAACAATCATAACTATAACTATTATAACTGTCATAACTATATCATAATCTTAACTAACTATTGTGACAATCACAAATCATAACTATCATAACTATAACTATTGTGACAATCACAAATCATAACTATCATAACTATAACTATTGTAACTATCACAAATCATAACTATAACTATAACTATTGTAACGGTCATATCTATCTATCATAACTATCACAACAATCATAACTATAACTATTATAACTGTCATAACTATATCAATCTTAACTAACTATTGTGACAATCACAAATCATAACTATCATAACTATAACTATTGTAACTGTCATAAATCATAACTAACTATTGTAACTGTCATAACTATCTATCATAACTATCATAACTATAACTATTGTAACTATCATAACTATCAATCACAACAATGGTAACTACAACTAATTGTAAGTATCACAAATCATAACTATAACTATTGTAACTGTCATAACTATCTATCATAACGATCATAACTATAACTATTATAACTGTCATAACTATATCATAATCTTAACTAACTATTGTGACTATCACAAATCATAACTATCATAACTATAACTATTGTAACTGTCATAACTATCATAACTATAACTACTGTAACGGTCATATCTTTCCATCATAACAATCATAACTATCACTATTGTAACAGTCATAACTATCAATCACAACAATGATAACTACAACTAATTGTAAGTATCACAAATCATAACTATAACTATTGTAACTCATAACTATCTATCATAACTATAACTATTATAACTGTCATAACTATCTATCATAACAATCATAACTATAACTATTGTAACTATCACAAATCATAACTAACTATTGTAACGGTCATATCTATCCATCATAACTATCATAACTATCACAACAATCATAACTATAACTTTGTAACTATCACAAATCATAACTAACTATTGTAACTGTCATATCTTTCCATCATAACAATCATAACTATCACTATTGTAACAGTCATAACTATCAATCACAACAATGATAACTACAACTAATTGTAAGTATCACAAATCATAACTATAACTATTGTAACTCATAACTATCTATCATAACGATCATAACTATAACTTATAACTGTCATAACTATATCATAACTATAACTATTATAACGGTCATAACTATCTATCATAACAATCATAACTATAACTATTGTAACTGTCATAACTATCTATCATAACAATCATAACTATAACTATTGTAACTATCACAAATCATAACTATAACTATTATAACTGTCAACTATATCATAATCTTAACTAACTATTGTGACAATCACAAATCATAACTATCATAACTATAACTATTGTAACTGTCATAACTATCTATCCATCATAACTATTGTAACTGTCATAACTATCATAACTATAACTATTGTAACTGTCATAACTATCTATCATAACTATCATAACTATAACTATTGTAACTGTCATAACTATCAATCACAACAATGGTAACTACAACTAATTGTAAGTATCACAAATCATAACTATAACTATTGTAACTCATAACTATCTATCATAATGATCATAAATATAACTATTATAACTGTCATAACTATATCATAACAATCATAACTATAACTATTGTAAGTATCACAAATCATAACTATAACTATTGTAACTCATAACTATCTATCATAACGATCATAACTATAACTATTATAACTGTCATACCTATCTATCATAACAATCATAACTATAACTATTGTAACTGTCATAACTATCTATCATAATCACAACTATAACTATTGTAACTATCACAAATCATAACTAACTATTGCAACTGTCATAACTATCTATCATAATCATAACTATAACTATTGTAACTATCACAAATCATAACTAACTATTGTAACTGTCATAACTATCTATCATAATCATAACTATAACTATTGTAACTGTCATAACTATCTATCATAACGATCATAACTATAACTATTGTAACTATCACAAATCATAACTAACTATTGTAACGGTCATATCTATCTATCATAACTATCATAACCATCAAAACTTTCATATCTGTTGTAAACTATTAGTAACTGTCATAACTATCGTAAGTATAACTATTCAAACTATCATAACTATAACCATGTTATTTTTATAATAGCTAACAGAATTATAATGACCAACTATCGTAACTATAACTATTTGTTATCTTAGCTATAATAGCTAGCATAATTATAATAAGTATTCCAACTATCATAACTATATCATAACCATCATACCATCATAACCATATTCTATCTATCGAAACTATAACTATCATAACTAACATATCGCCACTTCACGATTTTAAATAGGCACCAATAGTTGAATTTATAACACATTATAACAGTAAACAAAATACTACACAAGCTCTGTAGGTTTAAACAATTAGTTGAATCATCTTTTATTTAAATAAGTCCCTCCCCTTATATGGTTCAACGTTCCACTGAAATTTAATATACCAGTTTTTCCCACCTCTGGTTGGAACTTTGTCTAAAACGTTGCTCTAAAGATAAACCGAACTATACGTAACAAATATATTTCCCCACTTTATAGCATTAACGATGATAAACGATATATTCCACACCAGCTCCAAGTTTCCGTCAATCGCGCGAACGCGTTTAATCGGAAATATCGTAATAATGATAATGAACATCATATTGTTCATCCGTTTTAGGTTGGAAACATCCTAATACTGACATACAATAACTGTTATAGATTTCCGTAAGTCACACTTCCAACTCAAACCTGCTTTGAAATATCGCAATAATGATGATGAGCAATATATCGTCCAACCATTTCAGGGTCTGTATAAGTCACACTAACTAATGAATTTAAATATCGCACACAATTATCGCAATCATGGAAAAACAATATACATCATACCGCCACACTTCTACGGGTCACGAATAAATATTGCTCGGAAAGTTCTTCTGAGCATTTCTCTGTAATATCACAATAATTTTTACTAAACAATATATTGTACAACCCGTTATAGGTTTCTGTGAGTCACACTAAAATTAATATTACTCAGAAATAGAACCAAAAAAAACAACAATATATCATACAACCACTAATATTCCTGTAAATACCGCAAGAACGATATATCGTACGACCGTTAGAGATGTCAGAATGAATATTTCTCTGGAATATTGCGATAGTGATGCATGAGGTCTTGTGCTACCCTGAAGGCTTAAACAGTTCTCTTTGTGTCTCTCTCTTTCAGTCCCAGGAATCCGCATCGAGTCGTCACAACCTGATCACCGCATATAAACACTCGAAAACATGAAAGAAATCAATCAAAAAATATGTATGGATATTTGGAGTTTTGTAAATATAGTATTAATATGAATAATATTAATAATAATAATAATAGCGCTTAAATTTATCCCGGGATAATGGGTAGTTTTGACTTCCTCTCTCTGTGTTGGTGTTTTTATTCATTTTTATGATTTTTCCCTGTAATTATTTTGGGTTTGTTTGTTTGTTTCTTTAGTTTTTTTTTTATTCTGTAAATGCAGCATCAAATCTGTAAATAGTGACTTGACGGAGTTTGTGCAGATCATATATTTTGTCTATAATAAAGTCAACAAATTATAGAGGCATTTCTGGCTCATCTTTCCTCTGTGTGTGTGTGTGTGTGTGTGTGTGTGTGTGTGTGTGTGTGTGTG
>JAFFST010046105.1:0-14899 GCA_022414735.1 Noturus placidus | reverse complement strand
TCTGTACATGCCAAGTCCTTGTGGTCTGTGCACAGCTGCATGGTGTAGCTGATGTTCCTTTCCTCCTGCCTCACATGGTGTTTTGCAAAAGGGACACTGCACTCCACAACCAAACACCTTCTTGAAAAGCTCGTCTTGGGGTTTTACTGGCACATTTTTCAGGGTCTCAGTGGTATCAGTTGAGTCTGAGATCTCCTTTGATATTTGCTGTTTTAGATCATTAATACATTCATAGAGACTTTTGGTGAATGGTTCACAACAGCTTGTGTTCTGAAACAGGACCCTGTCCATTGTGCTCATGGATACTGAGATGACATCACTCATAGCTTTGCAAAGGTTCTGGATAAACATTGTGGTACCTTCTGCATTATTGGGCAAAGGAGACCCATTGGGTTCAAGCTTAGCTGCGTCCATAGCTTTAGTTATCATTGTAATTACACTATCCAGCTTCTCTATTTTCAGTTCTTGCAAAGAAATGTCTTTGGAGAAGCATTCAGTGATGTGATTGTATATCCAGTCTTTGACATAATTCTCATAATGTAAAATATACTCTACAAAGTCACTGAAGTTGGATTTCTCCAGTAGTTCCTTCAGGATGGTGTACTGAAACAGTGCTCGTGAACTATACTCAGTAGTTTTATTCTCCAAAATTGCATCAACAATGTCAAGTCCGAGGGACTGGTCGATGTACTCGGTCACTGCTGGTTTGAGACAGAGCTGTGTGAATTCTTGTGCTTTCCTCTGGCGCTGATCCCTCTTTTTGTACAAATCAATAAAATCAGAGAGATACTGACTCTTGAATTTCTGTGCATGTTTTAATGGATCTTGCTCTGACAGATAATTCCTATGCATCTCTGTGAATTTCCGAGAAGCAATGCCACAAATGTGTAATTTCAGGTCAAATTCAAATTTGGTAGTGAATTTGGAGCCTGCTTTTTTGAGGTGTTCATCAATTTTTTCAAGCACATCTTTTGTAAATGTCTCTTGGTAATCACATCTGGATTGTGTGAACTGTTCAATCATCCTAGAGCAACTGTTAATTGCATCGACTGCAATAATCTGTAAATCCTGCTTTGTACTACGATGTGCATATACTAAACCTTTTAATTTTCCCAATTTCACATGGTCCTTCTTGGCCTTGAACTCTTCTTTCCCATGTTGTGTCAAATCTCCAATTTTCTGCAAATATTCTGTGACTTTACGATTTCCAAAACTTGAACGTAGCTTCATAAAAACATCATGAGGAACATCTTTTTCTGTAAGACCAGTGATGTTTCCCACCTCTTGTCTCCACATATTCTCAAAATCTGCTTTGAGATCTTCCTCAGACGCATCATCTTCACGACCTTTGCAGCTCTGCAGTAACTGAAGGACTTGGCGCTCAAATATAACAGATTGTTTATTTTGTATCTCTTCTACTTTTTCCGTGTTTCTTCTCTTCTCAAGAGCAGCTTCTAATTTCTTTCTCACTTCATCTGTCATTTCAGTCTGTAGAGATTTAATGCTATTAGCAAAATCAGCTTTGTACTTTTCCACCAAATGCACATAACAGTCTTTCCTTTTGTAAAAGTCTTTCAGTTTTTCAGCCATTGCTTTGTTTTGAACTGCAATCTCTTTACGAAATTTTTCTTTCAGTACTCCAACAACTTCATGAATTATATTGGTTTCAGCATTCGATATTTGAGCTTCTGCACTAGGAAACAAATCAAGGATATGTCTTCTGAAAGACCACTCCCATTCTGAAAATTCTCTGCAAAGGTTGTCATAGGCACGGGCCACAAGAGTGTTCCTGAAACTGAAGACAAAGTTTTCAAATTTCACTGCCCTCCACAAGCTGCTAATCCACTGCAGGAACTCGGGGATCTGGGAGGCTTGTTCCTCTTTTCTTGCTTTAAGCATCTCCAAGAGATTTTGCTTAAAATCCAACACGGCCTCACTGTAGCCTCTATTAACTGGTGCCATTGGTGGTGTGCCATGCCATAGGCCTGGTATATACCAGTTATTCTTTTCCACATCATAATCCAAGACATCTGTGAATTTCTTTACATTAGGCTGCTGTTCCATTTCAGCTGCAATCACTGTCATCTCATTTAGTTGGTCCAGGAGCTTTTTTCGGTCTAGCATGTTTTTGTCATATGCAGATACACCAGCAACATTTTGGTGGACAAAGTGACAGACTGTTTTTTTACCAATTTCCTTCATCCGTAGAAAAGCATGAACTGCTATCTGTAAGATGTCCTTCATCTCTGTGGAATTCTCCATTGCTATATTGATGATAGTTACATCACTAAGACCAATCACAAATGTGGCCAACTCATTGTCATGTTCATAACTGTCTTCCAGTTGTGCCAGTGCTGGTGATTTCAAACCCTCTGTATCAATCAGAAGGACAAAGTCACAAAGTAACTCCTCCTTCAAGTCTTTACCCACAGGAAGGAAAATCATGAATGCTCCACGTGTGCATCGTCCACTGCCCACTGCAAACTGAACTCCAAACATAGTGTTGAGTAGTGTTGATTTACCCGTACTCTGAACCCCTAACACAGTGATAACTAGCAAACGGCTCTTCTGTTCAACCATCCTGTGAAGCTCCATGAGAACATCACTCACCCATTTCTGTGGGATATTTGATGCATCTCCATCAAGTAGTTCAAGAGAAAACCCAGCTAGAAGCATTAATGCGGCCAGCCTAGGGAGACTGCTAATTCTGTCAGACATTTTAGTTGAACCAAATGAAGCAGCCTGATAGATTTGTCCCATTTCTCTCATATAGTGCTCTATTCCAAGAGAACAATCAAGAAGCTCCTGGTCTAATTGGGCTATGGCATCTTTGTCTTTCTGTTGTTCACACTCTTTGTATTTGTGACGAAGTTTTGACATGTCTTTGCGTGATCGCATGTCTAGCATTAGTCCCAGCCATCTGAGAAAGAAGGCTCGCTCAATTTCTTCAGAGTCTGACAATGCCTTTATTAATATATCCATTGTTTCTGTCATCTTATACTGGCTTTGTTTGTTCTGAATTTCATCTTTTTCTTTTTGAAGTTGGACCTTATACTCCTCCAAAGTCAAGTCCCCTGCATGTTGTAATCGGCATTGCTCTTTTTCTATCTGAGCCAGTCTTTTCCAGTTTTCACCTTGCAGTGGCAGCCGTGTCTTTTTATATTCTACTATTTGACGAACTCCAATACTTTTCATAATTTTCACTGCTGTTTCCTCTGCTGATTCACAGGCTCTGTTTTCACTTTCATCAATGCCTAGATGTAATTCTTGAGCAATTCTCTTCATTGCCTCTATTTCACATGATTGATGATGCTTACATAGCACTTTTGTAATGGCAGAACTGATCGTCTTTGAGAAAGTAGCCAAGTTCATGTTTTGGCTTTTCAGAATGATGTGACCTCTTTCCAATTGCAGAGTATCAACTGCTGCTTTGATAGAGGACTTCATTTTCTCACTCATATTTTCCTGAGAGTTGACCACAAGAAAGATTTTGGACTTAATTTCTTGTAAAGAGGCCATCAGACTTTGCTCATTTTCATCAACACTGTCCAGGAACACAAAGACAGCTGTGGACACCTGAGTAAGGAAACTGAATTGTGTTTCAAAAGTGCAAACATCTCCTCTTAAATTAGCAATAGCCACTGCCTCAGAAAAGACATCGATGTTCTTTCTCCCACACGGCAGATTCCAGCATATTTCAACCATCCCATTACTAATTACCCTTCGAGCAGATCCTCCGATCATTTCTCGATGTGAAAAGAAGTCATGGTGCTGCTGTGAATTGTTGAGAACTTGGTTCAAAATCTGTGACTTGGACAAGCTGCAGTTGCTTAGCCTCACAAATGATATCAAGGGAATGTTTGCATGAACAACACTGTCTTCAACAAACCCTTTAGATTCTGACATTGAATGGGGATGCCATTCTTTCAGGATACCTCTAAGAGCCCATAACATAAGAGTGCTTTGATTATGTACCCCATGAGGTAACAGAAAGGGTACTGCAAACTGGCACATTGACATTTTAAGTGCTATTTCTTGCTGAAGGAAACTGTCTGCACAGACAAAGAGGGCAGTGTATAGATCTAGAAGATTTGGGGTAGCATCACAGCTCTGCTCAGCAAACAAGTCATCTGTTTCATTATTTTCAAAAGGTACACATGTTAAAGTTCTTGAATTTGAATTAACCATCAGTAATTTGCGTAGGAAAGCCAATGGTATTGCTTGCAGTGAGTGAACCTCTTCATCAGATATACTGGCACTGTTGATCTCCAACAAAGACCTCAGAGTCAGCTTGTTTGGGTAGTACTCTTCAAGCCCCAATCTTTTCAAAAATGCAAGCAAATCATCTGAAAGTTGAGATAATTTTATATCAATGTTAATATCATTATTATTTCAGAAAATATCCTATCCTCAGATCTTCTAAGGTAATTTGTCAAGTTCATGACAAACATACTTCTTCAGTGTATAGCAAAAACAAAAGAATTGTCCAAGTTCAAGGACTGCAAATAACTACAATTCCATGAACCAATAAATAACTTATTAAGAGAAAGTATTACTTCGTGACACCATTATGAATTAATGCAATATAATGCTATAATAGTTAGATTAATGATTATAAGTATTTTATTTATTTTCATCAATGTACATTATTATCCATTAGTTTACTTCTCAAAAATGTAGAACTTTCTTTATTCCCCCTTTCATACATTATTATTTACTCACCTTTGACCTGCGTTAAATCCATCTGTACTGATCCTGAGCCACAGTCTTTTACTAAAGGAAACAAGCTTAATTCAACACAGGCAGTTGGACGGTTGCAAAGTTATATTAATCAAAAGTACAATTATATTAATCAAATAGTACAATATGTAATTAATTAATAAATAAATAATAAATATATTAATGAACATTTAATACTCCAAAATTCTAGTGTGTATTTCATACTTTTATCTTTGTCATTTATGTCAACAGATGTTTTTTCTCCATAAGGTTTGTTGGTTATTACAATTTTCCAGAAATATCTGTAGAGAGAAAAAAAACAGAACATGATTTGATGTGTTAAATGTTATGTAAAGGTGTTTAATATGTATGCAGGGCTAACGCATTACACTATTGAGTTCTGCATTTAAAAAAAAGAAGTGTTTCTTTATTTAGATCCTGCCTGCAGTTCTTCAAAAAAAGGCTAAATTCACTAATTAGTTCATTTAAATTTATCATGGACAACTTCATTGTGCATCTAGAGCCCATCCTGGGAACAGTGGGTATGAATCAGGAATAAACACTGGATGGGATGTCAGTCACAGGGCACATGGGGAGCCCAGTGTTATCCACTGTATCACATTGCCACCTATGCAACTACTTTCATTACAAAATCTACTACAAAAAAATAGCAAATTATTCATACCGATAACTTATTTGGATGATCCACTTTTAAACATTCTGAAAACAGTCAACAAATTATTTATAGACTATCAAAAATGATAATTCAGCAAAGTATATGCCACTGCCTATTTGTCACGGTTCCCCCTGGTGGCCAGGTGCGGCACTGCACCTTGGCCGGTTATGGCGCCATCTGGTGGCTACCCGCCGGCACTGCACCTTGGCCGGTTATGGCGCCATCTGGTGGCTGTACTCTGACAATGACTGTTCCTAGCACCTGGACTGTGTTTACGTTTTGTGTGTGTCTCCACCCCAGTGTGCCTAGTGATAGAGTTCATAACTGGTCTACCTTAATCCCTATGTTACACCATACCTCTGATAATTCTTGTTTGCTTCTTCAAGGCCTGCTTACTTCGTACTGTAATGTAAACTGCCAATACTTTTAAATTGTATCTACCAGAAGGGTGGAATTAATGCCACACATCACCAAAGCATTTCATTAACAATTAATCAATGTTAGTTAATTTTCAGTTTATCGTCTGCAATCTAACAACCAAGTTTATTGTTTAATCTAGAAATAGGAAGATTCCTAAGATCCTGCTGCTCTAATAATCCGCATGACTGGCACCATTATCTACCCAAAACTCCCTCGCATTCTCATTCATTCGACTGACACCTTTCCAGTGTGTCTGTGGATTTCAACAACCCATGTTTCCCTGGAATGTGGAACATTCTATGGTCCCCACAACTGACAAGTTGATCAGAGGACACAATACATATCTATCTACTAATATCTATAATGCAATATAAGATCTGAGCAGAGAAGAGCTGCACAGATATGATACAACTTTTTACTGTCTCACAAATGGTTAAATGACAAATGGGCTGGCTATCGACCTGAGACCTAAAATTGAGACTTCCTGGATTCAATGGTCCTATCAAAACTTTAAAACAAGATAACCCAGTAGCCTAGAGATTAAATCTGCCTTCATCATATAGAACTGTCCACATTCTATGCTTCATTGCTAAAACCTGTGTGTTTCATATTACAGTCACAGACACTCAGAGTTTAGCCTCCACCCATTCTGGACATAGGGTCTTAGGCAAGCAAAGATTAGGGTAGGATATTTCCCCTCCCAAGCATCAATAACCATATTATATATTCATTGTCAGACTGGGATGCTGAACAAACTCTGAAAAAATTTACAACTCCAATGTGTAAAATCTAAATAAAAACAGAATGCAATGATTTGCAAATCTCATAAACCCATATGTTATTCACAATAGTACATAGAAATATCATATCAAATGTTTAATCTGAGTAAATGTACCATTTTAAGGAAAAAATAAGGTAATTTTCAATTTGATGACTGCAACACTTCTCAAAGAAGTTTGGACGGGGCAACAAAAGGCTGGAAAAGTCAATGTTCCTAAAAAGAAACAGCTGAAAAAAATGTTTGTAGCTGACAACAAAATAACAACAAAAATAATTTTTTAGTGTAGAAAATTATGAAATGCCACAATTGCTTACCAAATCCAAGTTAGGACAAGAGCTCATGGTGATGTCTGTGCTATTTCTGTTGCAGTTGCAGTTAATACCCCGAAACTCAAAGCAGATAAACTTGCTCTTACAGGAAATACAGGGGAAAAAACACCCTTCTCTAGGCAAGACAAGACAAGCTTAGAACAGGGAAAGGTCAAATATGTATAAGAAATGAACAGTTGTATGAAATGTTGATGTTTTTTAAAATCCACAAATAACATATTTCTTCCTTCAAATGTCTTCCTAAAAAAAACCCAGAATAAATTCACAAAGCAGCATTTAGAGAATGTGGCTAAATAACAAATAAACTGACACGTAAAGCACAAAACATGCTAAATTATCCTACACTCTATGAAAAATACCAATACTAATTTAGTTGTCCATGCTTTATAACTAAAATCCTATTGAGAATCATGTTGGTACACTTATTTTTCCAGCAAGCATACATATTGTTTAAATAACAATATGGGTGTCTGTGGCTCAGGTGGTAGTGCGGGTTGTCCACTAATCGTAGGGTTGACGGTTCAATTCCCAGCCCAGATGACTCCACATGCTGCAGTCTTCTTCGGCAAAACACTGAACCCCAGCGGCAAGTTTGTGTTGCCTCCGATGGCAAGTTAGTGCCTTGCATGGCAGCTCTGCTACCATTGGTGTGTGTGTGTGTGTGTGTGTGTGTGTGTGTGTGTGTGTGTGTGTGTGTGTGTGTGTGTGTGTGTGTGTGTGTGTGTGTGTGTGTGAATGGGTGAATGAGACACAGTGTAAAGCACTTTGGATAAAAGCGCTATATAAGTGCGCCATTTACCATTGAATAAACCAATGGTTTTCAATCCTCTTAAATCAGCAGAAATTTCATTTCTATCATCTGATGGACAAAAAGAAATAGAAAACATGTTGCCCTAATTAGATTCAATTTTACAATCTAGATTAATACTTCATTTGAGAATTTCATAAAAATTTCCCAACTTAAAATTTCACACTTGGTTATATGCTGCTTCAATATGTCCAAGTATGTGTCCAAGAGGCTTGACAAGTAATATGAAGTAAATTCGTAAACAAATAATTTAAAAAAAAATTACTGCCTTAATAGTCAAATGATCTCTATTATCTCTAAAAGTGGCATGTTGGTGCAGTGGGTATCATTTCCACCTTACATAAGGTTTTTGATTTGATTCCTTTGTGTTAACTGTTCGTGCAGTTTCACGTGTTCTCCCTGTATGTGCATTGGTTCAATTCAGGGTCTCTAGTTTCTTCCCACCTCCAAAGTCATGGCAGAAGATGAACTGGCTGCGCTAAATTGAGTGTTCAAACATGTGTGTTCATGGTATTTTTTGCATGCATAAAAATAGCTATATCATCTGCATATCCATCTGCTGCCTATTTCTTAGCAACAGTCGATAAGACAGGTGGAATGCTTATGAGTCTATTGATGATAATGTTAATTTGCTGGATTTATGGATAGGTGGGAAAGACCTCCTGTACAATTGATTGATTAATGCTGCTCAATTATGGGTCTAAGAATGAATGTTTATTAATATTAAGAAACATGGAGTCCAGTCCATGAATGTCTTCTGCTGTAGAGTTTTCTAAAAAAGTGATTTGTTATTCAGCTTCTTAAAAGTACAAGGGAACATTGGTATTAGTAGATGCCAAATAATTTGTCTCAGCTCCAGAGATTTCATTGAGAATTTTACAGAATCCTTTAAACATTTTTAAAGCATATGATGACCATTATTATTATTATTATTATTATTATTATTATTATTATTATTATTATTATTATTATTATTCCATTTAAAATTAAGTGAAATACCCTATAGCAATTTGTAAATTTTTCTATACATTTTTTTTTCAAAATTATGTTATTTTGTTTCAAAGTGGCAAAATACTGTATATCTATCATGTTCTTTTTGAATCTTTACAAAATTGCCCCAATTTTTTAATGATAAATATTCTCATTTAAACACTGGAACATTTTGGCTAGATTTGTCTTTCACTTTTATCTTCATCTAAAAATGTGCTCTGCCCACATAGTTGCATTCAATAAATTCTTTAAATGGTTGAGCTTAATGATGGAATGATGCAATCATGGTTGGGTAATTTAATTTGATGACTGGATTATGAATACACTGTAATAAATGTCTTCATTAACTTACTCACATGTTTAAAATAAATGTGAAACACATGTGAGGTTACATTGTTCTTCAGTGTTACTGGCAGAGCGGTTCTGGGCCGGGTAGAATGAGTGGTATTCTTTTGAGGATTTCCAAATGAATGGATAATAAATTTGGTTCCACTTCATGATTGTGTCCCACCTGTTGTTGATTCTTCACAAAAAAATTACAGTTTTATATCTTTATGTTTGAGGCCTGAAATGTGGCAAAAGGTCGAACAGTTCAAGGGGGCCGAATACTTTCGCAAAGCACTGTATGTGTGTATACAACAGGGCTGGTGTGAACATGTTTCTTATTGTGTTCATTGCTCTGCCGCACCCTCAACTTACGCCCATGTCATTTACAGGTTTGTACTTAAAGAAAAACAAAGGTGGGTAAATAGTTTCCATATAGAAAGTGATCAAGAATTGTTGGAATGCAAAATGGAATGGAAAGTTGGAATGGAAACTCTGAGGTGCCATCTGTCAGCATTCAATGTTTTTCATAATAATGTTTTGTTCACCTATCTGCAGGTATTTCTGAACATGTTTAATGGTTAATTCTGAAGAAGCACAGAAGATGCAAAGAGTAAGAAATATAGATATTAATATTTTACAATATTCAATATTTATTCAAATTTAAATACATGCATTTAAATGGTGAATGTTGCACACTTTTATCAAAAGTGCTTTACACTGTGTCTCATTCACCCATTCACACACACACTCACACACCTATGCTAGCAGAGCTGCCATGCAAGGCGCTAGCTTTCCATCGGGGGCAACTTAGTGTTCAGTGTCTTGCCCAAGGACACTTCGGTATGTGGA
This sequence comes from Noturus placidus, assembly GCA_022414735.1. Classification (NCBI taxonomy): domain Eukaryota; kingdom Metazoa; phylum Chordata; class Actinopteri; order Siluriformes; family Ictaluridae; genus Noturus; species Noturus placidus. Next base: position 5,000 of record JAFFST010046105.1, on the reverse strand, counting down.
GCCGGGATTCGAATCACCAACCCTACGATTAGTGGACAACCCGCTCTACCACCTGATCCACAGCCGCCCCTGTCTAATTTTCTACATAGCCATGAACATGAACTTGTTATTGGATCTCAGTTTTGGGATGTCGGCCAAGAGGGAGGAAAACAGCACTTGATGAAAGAAAAAATTTTAGAGCTGTGAAGAAAAACTTTGGAACAGTTTTACTAATCTTTATTGATGATGCAACTCATGATTGTAGCAGCAGAATATATTCAGAATGTTCCAGGAACATATTGTCTGCCAATATACAGAGAAATGCATTCAATCTAATTAAATGGAATAACATCATGCATCAAGACAATGACCCAAAACACACTGCTAACACCACAACAAAGGACATCAGGGGAAAAAAGTCAAAGGTTTTAGACTGGTCAAGTCAATCACAAGAACTTAACCCAATTGAGCATGCATTTCTCCTTTTGAAGAAGAGACTGAAGGGAGAAATCCCCAAAAACAAACAAAAACAGAAAGAAGCATCAGTACAAGCCTGCTTGCTGCATTCATTACAAACGAGCTATGCAACCAAAGATGAAGCATTATTTACTTTCATTTACTTCAAGGCTATCAGGTCCTATACTTCTGCTCACCTAAAATGGTGGTACGCATTGTCATGTTCTAAGTTGTTGAACACAATTACATGTAAATATCAGGTAATAAAAGTTTAATCTCAAAAACAAAAGAATTGGCCTTGCCGTTCCAGTATGTATTTTTGCAAAAGTAATTAATAAATATAATTAAGACAGTAAAATAACAAAAATATTCAAATACAATACAACCCATCAAATGTATGCTCATTATTCTATTTTAGATTTAACTGCTTTGTTAATTTATTGTGAGTTATTACACACAATCTATTTTTATTTCACAAAATTTAATTGACTGTAAATCTCATCGCTATTAAGATTGAGTCCATATTTTAGTAATAATGATTACCAAAGCTTAACTGACACATTTTTCTCCACTCAATTTCCAAAAGGATTTTAAAGGGCAAATTCAGAACAATGCATTTTTTCAGCACTGTTTGATGTGTTTGGACTCTCTACTAACAAACTTGTTTCATATTCATATTTAAGGTAGATTTCAGACTACTAAGAGCCTTTTCTTTTGTTATTTTATTCCATGCACCTGGATACACAGCTGGATATGCTTCAGACTGTTCAGCAAATTCTGTATTGAATGTCACAAGCACATACTTCCAGTAATCTGAGGCCTCTATAGACATGTCAGGTGCGATATGCCAGTCTGGGTAGATTTTCTGGTAGTATTTGTATGGAAGAGGTTGGAAATTTGTATCATAATTTGTAAATGTCCCATTGCCATGTACGCTAGAAGTACAAATCTCCTCAAAAAGGACACCAGTCTCCAAATCTGAGTACATGGCAAGTCCTTGTGGTCTGTGCACAGCTGCAAAGTGTAGCTGATGTTCCACTCCTCCTGCCTCACATGGTGTTTTGCAAAAGGGACACTTCATCCCACATCCAAACACCCTCTTAAAGAGCTCTTCATGGGGTTTTACTGACACATTTTTCAGTGTCTCAATGACTGAACCTGAGATCTTCTTTGATATTTGCTGTTTTAGATCATTAATACATTCATAGAGACTTTTGATGAATGGTTCACAACAGCTTGTGTTCTGAAACAGGACCCTGTCCACTGTGCTCATGGATATTGAGATGACATCACTCATAGCTTTGCAAAGGTTCTGGATAAACATTGTGGTACCTTCTGCATTATTGGGCAAAGGAGATCCATTGGGTTCAAGCTTAGATGCTTCTACTGCTTTAGTGATCTTTTTAACTACTCTGTCCAGTGTCTTCATTTTCAGTTCTTGCAAAGAAATGTCTTTGGAGAAGCATTCAGTGATGTGATTGTATATCCAGTCTTTGATATAATTCTCATAATCTAAAATATACTCTGCAAAGTCACTGAAGTTGGATTTTTCCAGTAGTTCCTTCAGGATGGTGTATTGAAACAGTGCTCGTGAACTATACTCAGTAGCTTTACTCTCCAAAACTGCATCAACAATGTCAGGTCCGAGGGACTGGTTGATATATTGAGTCACTGCTGGTTTGAGACAGAGCTGTGTGAAGTCTTGTGCTTTCCTCTGGCACTGATCCCTCTCTCTGTACAAATCAATGAAATCAGAGAGATACTGATTCTTAAATTTCTGTATATGATTTAATGGATCTTGCTCAGTGATGTACTTCCTGTGCATCTCTGTGAATTTCTGAGAGGCAATTCCACAAATGTGCAATTTAATGTCAAGTTCAAATTTGGTAGTGAATTTAGAGCCTGCTTTTTTGAGATGTGCATCAATTTCCTCAAGGACATCTTTTGTAAATGTCTCTTGGTAATCACTTCCAGATTGTGTAAGATGTTCAATCTTCCTCCTACAGCTGGCAATGACACCAACTGCAACAATCCATAGATTTTGCTTTGCATTCTTTTGGAAAAAAAATTCCTTAATTTTGTTAAGCAGTTTTACATGTTTGTCTTCGACCTGGAATTCCTCTCGTCCACACTGTGTCAAGTTCTTAATTCTCTGGAAATCCTCATTGACATTGCGATTGACTAAACTTCCTCTCAGTTGCTTCAAAACATCAGCAGGAACATCCTTTTCTTTTAGACCAGTGATGTTTGCCACTTCTTTATTCCACATTCTCTCAAAATCAGCTTTGAGAGCCTCATCAGACACGACATCGTTACGATCTTTGTAATTCTGCAGTAACTGCCGAACTTTACTCTCAATCATAGAAGCTTGATTATTTTGTATCTCTTCTACTTTCTCTTTGTTTCTCCTTTTGTCAGCAGCAGCTTCTAATTTCTTTCTCACTTCTTGCTTCATTTCATTCTCCAGAGATTTAATGTTATTGGTAAAATCAGCTTTGTATTTTTCCACCAAATTCACATTACTGTCTTTCCTTTTGTAGTAGTCTTTCAATTTCTCAGTAATTTCTTTTTTGTGATCTGCAATCTCCTCATGTGAATTATTTTGGAGTGTCTCAACAACCTCAGGAATACTGCTGCTTTCAGCGTTAGATATTTTAACTTCTGCACTAGCAAGCAAAGCGAGGATATGTCTTCTGAAAGACCACTCCCATTCAGAAAACTCTCTGCAAAGGTTGTCATAGGCACGGGCCACAAGAGTGTTTCTGAAACTAAATATAAAGTTCTCAAACTTCACTGCTCTCCACAAGCTGCTAATCCACTGCAGGAACTCGGGGATCTGGGAGGCTTGTTCATCTTTTCTCACTTTAAGCATCTCCAAGAGGTTTTTCTTAAAATCCAACACAGCCACACTGTAGCCTGTATTAACTGGTGCCATTGGTGGTGTGCCATGCCATAGGCCTGGTATATACCAGTTATTCTTTTCCACATCATAATCCAAGACATCTGTGAATTTCTTTACATTAGGCTGCTGTTCCATTTCAGCTGCAATCACTGTCATCTCATTTAGTTGCTCTAGGAGCTTTTTTCGGTCTGTCATGTTTTTGTCATATGCAGATACACCAGCAACATTTTGGTGGACAAAGTGGCAGACTGTTTTTTTACCAACTTCCTTCATCCGTAGAAAAGCATGAACTGCTATCTGTAAGACATCCTTCATCTCTGTGGAATTCTCCATTGCCATATTGATGATGGTTACATCACTAAGACCAATCACAAATGTGGCCAACTCATTGTCATGTTGATAACTGTCATCCAGTTGTGCCAGTGCTGGTGATTTCAAACCCTCTGTATCAATCAGAAGGACAAAGTCACAAAGTAACTCCTCCTTCAAGTCATTACCCACAGGAAGGAAAATCATGAATGCTCCACGTGTGCATCGTCCACTGCTCACTGCAAACTGAACTCCAAACATGGTGTTGAGTAGTGTTGATTTACCTGTACTCTGAACCCCTAACACAGTGATAACCAGCAAACGGCTCTTCTGCCCAACCATCTGGTGAAGCTCCTTGAGAACATCACTCACCCATTTCTCTGGGATATTTGATGTAGCTCCATCAAGTAGTTCAAGAGGAAACCCAGCTAGAAGCATTTTGGCAGCCAGACTAGGGAGACTACTAATTCTGTCAGACATTTTAGTTGAACCAAATGAAGAAGCCTGATAGATTTGTCCCATTTCTCTCATGTAGTGCTCTATTCCAAGAGAACTATTAAGAAGCTCCTGGTCTAATGTAGCAATACCATCTTTGTCCTTCTTTTGTTCACACTCTCTGTATTTGTGACGAAGTTTTGACATGTGTTTGCGTGATCGCATATCTAGCTTTAGTCCCAGCCATCTGAGAAAGAAGTCTCGCTCATCAGAGTTCAACAATGTCTTTATTAATAAATCCATTGTTTCTGTCATCTTATACTGGCTTTGTTTGTTCTGAGTTTCATATTTTTCTTTTTGAAGTTGGACCTTATACTCCTCCAAACTCAACCCTCCTGCATGTTGTAATCGGCATTGCTCTTTTTCTATCTGAGCCAGTCTTTTCCAGTTTTCACCTTGCAGTGGCAGCCGTGCCTTTTTATATTCTACTATTTGACGAATTCCAATACTTTTCATGATTTTCTCTGATTTTTCCTCTGCTGATTCACAGGCTCTGCTTTCACTTTCATCAATGGCAAGACCTAACTCTTGAGCAACTGTCTTCATAGTGTTGATTTCACATGATGTGTGGTTGTGCTCACCTAGCAATTTTTTAATAGCAGAGCTGATCATGATTGAGAAATTGGCCAAATTCACTTTTTGACTTTTCACAATTATTTGTTCTCTTTTCAACTGCAGAGTATCAACTGTTGCATCAATAGATGACTTCACATTCGGGCTCATATTTCTCTGAGAGTTGACCACAAGAAAGATTTTGGACTTAATTCCTTGTAAAGAATTAACGTCAAACATAAACCTAGCAATAAATTTAATTCATTCGAAATTCTTTATACAAAAATAACTTGTGTAGCCACAAAAA
>JAFFST010046104.1:10132-21890 GCA_022414735.1 Noturus placidus | reverse complement strand
AAGAAGGCCCAAACCATGATGCTGCCACCACCATGTTTGACAGTGGGGATGGTGTGTTCAGGGTGATGAGCTGTGTTGCTTTTACGCCAAACATATCGTTTTGCATTGTTGCCAAAAAGTTACATTTTGGTTTCATCTGACCAGAGCACTTTCTTCCACATGTTTGGTGTGTCTCCCAGGTGGCTTGTGGCAAACTTTAAATGACACTTTTTATGGATATCTTTGAGAAATGGCTTTCTTCTTGCCACTCTTCCATAAAGGCCAAATTTTTGCAGTATATGACTGATTGTTGTCCTATGGACAGAGTCTCCCACCTCAGCTTTAGATCTCTGCAGGTCATACAGAGTGATCATGGGCCTCTTGGCTGCATCTCTGATCAGTCTTCTCCTTGTATGAGCTGAAAGTTTAGAGGGACGGCCGGGTCTTGGTAGATTTGCAGTGGTCTGATACTCCTTCCATTTCAATATTATCGCTTGCACAGTGCTCATTGGGATGTTTAAAGTTTGGGAAATCAAAAATTACAGTTTTATATCTTTATGTTTGAGGCCTGAAATGTGGCAAAAGGTCGAACAGTTCCAGGGGGCCGAATACTTTCGCAAGGCACTGTATACATGGGTTGCCGATTTTGAAGTCCTTTGATTTATTGAAGTTCCTTTACCCTGGAATGATGATGCATTTACACTGCTCCACATGACTGAGATGTCCCAAGGAGAAGTTAGCTGTTAAACATGAGTACCATTTTACAGACATGAAACAACTATGAAAGTTGCACAAATTAATGTATTGTAAATTTTTGTAGGTATTAGTGCAACATCTGAAGACATCCCCAACAAGGTTGAAGACCTGCGCTCAGAATGTAGCTCAGATTTTGGAGGCAAAGACTCTGTCACAAGCCCAGATGGCGAGGATTCTGTACACGGTACACATATTCTAATAGATATAGCTGTTTTAAAAGGAAAGCATGTATCTAAATAAAAGTATTGCTAAGTGAGCTATAATTTAATTTGTTTCAATGAAATCTTGTGTTCTGGGCCACCAGATAATATGGTGTTAAAAGCTTTGGTCTGGGGTTAACCCTTTTTATCCCTCTTTTGGCTCCATCATTCCTGCATGTCTCAAGGAGCACATGGTTTGTCCTGTGTGCCTGCTCAAACTGACTCTCTGCTGACCATGTTTGATCCACTCTCTTCTGGAGAAGGTAATGTAAATCACTAGCCTGCCCTGCAGTAGGGGATATTACAGTTGCATGCCAGTGTACTGTTGTAAATTATGCTAAATGCCAAGAACTCAATTAAAAATAAAGTTTCTCCCATTCCCTCATTATGCGCAGTAATAATATGCACTTGCAGGTTTCTACCAATTAAGTAGGTGGAGTTCAACAACATTGAAATATTTTGTTTTACTCCTTGAGCTTGCCCCCATTCCCACCCATGTACACAAAGTTCCACCCCAATCCTATGGTGGCTCGAAGAGTTCAACTAGAATTAGCATCAACAAGGATTATCTCGACATCACTTTCAAGTGCAGTAGACCATTCATCAGCTCAAAAGCCAAGCTGTTACACTATAAACATGTGAAATTTAGTTTCTACCAGTGTCCGTACAAGGTGCTTGAATTTGGCTTTTGGAAATTTAATTACTGGAAAATCTTGAAAATAGACAGTTTTTATCTAGTGGTGCTTAAAAAGTGCTTGAATTATAAAAAGTCAATAAGTATGAAATCGCTAAAAACGTTTATTTTTTGATTGAAAACGAATACATCCTTTCACTCAAACAATGACTCTCCTCTGCAGCCCTTCCCCATCATCCTCGTCCCACTATTCACTCACTCATTGTGACGGAGACAGCTCTGGTCCACTTCTCAAACCCCACTAGCGACTTTTTTATTAACATTTTTTTTTCTTTCAAAAAAGTACCTAGTGACAAATCTATTGACATTTCGGCCAAACCTTGGCAACTTCTCGCAGAAGAGAGTGGCCAGTACTGCCCCCCAAGCATTTCAACTCGCAGGTATCTCTCTTTTTCTCTCTCTCTGCAGCTACCCTGTTCAATTAGTGTCAGAGAAGAGTAGCATATTCATTCGATTCTAATTTTCTCTCTGAGTGATAATTTTACTTGTAATTACAGCTGAAATCTCAGCATACCCGTTTTCATGTGTATGGTGAATTTGTCAGATAACATCGCGGTTATAAAATCAGGATTTTATTCAATTCAATTCAATTTTATTTGTATAGCACTTTTTACAACAGACATCGTCTCAAAGCAGCTTACTGAAATATATAAACATACAGCTATTAAAGGTGCGAATTTATCCCAACTGAGCAAGCCACTGAGTGGCGACAGTGGCAAGGAAAAACTCATTAAGATGTTTAAGAGGAAGAAACCTTGAGAGGAACCAGACTCAGAAGGGAACCCAACCTTATCTGGGTAAAAACAGATATTCTAAAATAGTTCATTATTGATTTGTATGATATTTGTATGGCTCAGAAGAAGCCATAGTCCCAGCAGTCTGGAATTGGAGCAAATGAGTGCTCCCTCAGAGGCAGGACACCTGAGACAGCTCACGCAGGTCCAGGAGGGCAGAATGGACCAGGATCTTCCAGTATCTCCATAAGATCATGTGTAGCTCGAAAGAGGGAGAGAAAAGATTTTTAGGACTGGGAATTAGCATAATAGAAAGTCAGGGTAGGCTAGAGTGAACAAATACGTTTTATGTGTAGACTTATACACTGAGACTGTGTCTGAGTCCCAAACACTAATTGGAAGACTGTTCCATAACTGTGGAGCTCTATGAGTGAAAGCTCTACCCCCTGTTGTAGCCTTCACTATTTGGTGTACCGTCAAATAGCCTGCATCTTTTGATGTAAGTAGGCGTGGCGGATCATAGAAAACCAAAAGATTGCTTAAATACTGTGGCGCGAGACCATTTAGTGCTTTGTAGGTTAGTAATAGTATTTTAAAATCAATTTTACTGGGAGCCAATGCAGTGTTGACAAGATTGGGGTGATGTGGTCATATTTTTTGGTTCTAGTTAGGACCCTAGCAGCTGCATTCTGGACTAGCTGGAGTTTGTTTATGTTTCTACTGGAACATCCATACAGTACAGCATTACAATAATCTAGTCTAGAGGTAACGAAAGCACATGTCTGCGTCATGTAGTGACAATATATTTCTTATATTAGAAATATTTCTAAGATGAAAGAAGGCTATCTTAGTAATATTTTCTACATGAGCATCAAATGATGGACTGGAGTCAATAATCACTCCAAGGTCTTTTACTGCTGCATATGATGAAACAAAGTCCATCCAGAGTAATCATGTGATCAGAAATCTTAGTTCTAGCTACACGTGATCCTAATAAAAGTATTTCTGTCTTATCAGAATTTTATCAGTGCATAGCAGCAGCTTGGAAGTGACTGTTGGTGAATATGTAATCTTAATGGGCTGTATTTCAATCACTATTTCATACTTGTTCCACTGTCTGACAACAAACAGAAAAATGTGTAAATGAGAACAGCTTCATTGGGAATTCGGCTGTATTAAAATACAGTACGTGAGCACAGTGTAGTGAATGAATGCGTTATGTATATGCTAATTAGTGCATGATCTCATCTAGTGACATTTGGCAACTTTCCATGAAAGTTGTTTCTTTAGTGCTCCTATCATTCACCTGGAGTATAGTGATGTTATGGTGAAGATGAAGCAATGCCTAGGAAATGCAAATTTAGTCCAACATGGCTGGAAAAGGAGGCATTTTTTTTTTTTTTTTTTTTTTTTTTTATTTTAAACAGAAAAAATAAAGAATATGTTTCAATGACATCTCTTGTGTTGGGCATGGTAACTTAGTGGTTATTGCGTTTGCCTCACACCTCCAGTGTTCTCAGTTTGATTCCTGTCACCGCCCTGTGTGTGTGGAGCTTGCCTGTGAAGAAATGACACTTTGCTACAATGTAAAGTAGTTAGTGTACAGCTTGTATAACAGTGTAAATTTGTTGTCCCCTCAAAATAACTCAACACACAGCCATTAATGTCTAAACCGCTGACAACAAAATGAGTACACCCCTAAATGAAAATGTCCAAATTGGGCCCAAAGTCAATATTTTGTGTGGCTACCATTATTTTCTAGCACTGCCTTAACCCTCTTGGGCATGGAGTTCACCAGATCTTCACAGGTTGCCACTGGAGTCCTCTTCCACTCCTCCATGATGACATCACGGAGCTGGTGGATGTTAGAGACCTTGTGCTCCTCCACCTTCCATTTGAGGATGCCCCACAGATGCTCTATAGCAGGGTTCTCAGACTCGCGGCCCGGGGGCCAATTGCGGCCCGCGGAACGATATTTTGTGGCCCCTACTTGAAATCAAAGCTTTGTGCTAGTGCAGCCCAAGCTTTTTTTTCTCACATGCACCTGTGTGAGTCGTTGCCCTGGGCATTTTATATTTTTTAACCCTTATGGCCTACCATAGCTCAGGCTCATGACAACTACACGAATTTTTTTGTCACCCAGTCATGTCTTTTTCAAAACCTGCCATGAAAGGTTGGCGATGAGCACAGACAATTTCAGGAGAAGTGGGAAAGGGAATATTTTGTTTGTAGAGCACAGGGGCATTCCGACGTGTCTAATATGCACAGATAAAGTTGTGGTGTGCAAGGAGTATAACATCAGACGTCATTACTCAACTAGCCATGCTGAGGAGTATGCAAAATACCAGGGAGATGAGCGAGAGGACCGGGTCGCCAAACTTAAAACATGTCTACTGAGGCAACAAGATTTTTTCAATAAAGCAAGCAAAGAGAGTGATGCAGCTGTCAAAGCTAGCTACATGGTGAGTGAGATGATTGCTAAGGCAGGGAAGCCATTCAAAGATGGCGAGTTCATCAAACAGTGCATGTTACAGGCTGTAAGTATAGTCTGTCCAGAAAAGAAAGGTCAGTTTAGCAACATCAGCCTTTCAGCCAACACAGTAGCAGAGCGCGTTTCTGACCTTTTGGGTAACATTTATGAATGACTGCGTGAGAAAGCTAAATATTTCCATTCATACTCAATTGCTCTTGCTGAGAGCACAGACATCACTGACACTGCGCAGCTCGCAATATATGTCAGTGATGTTGATGACAATTTTGAAATGATTGAGGATTTGCTCACAATGTTTCCAATGCATGGCCAGACCACCGGTCAGGAGATATTCCACCAGCTGTGTGATGCCATTGTGGATGCCGGCTTACTATGGAAGAGTTTTTCTGGAATAACAACCGACGGAGCACCATCAATGACGGGGAGGAGAAATGGACTGGTGGCACTTGTTCAAAGAAAACTGGAAGAGGAGGGTGTGGCAGAGGCTATTGCTTTGCACTGCATTATCCGTCAGCAGGCCCTTTGCAGCAAATGCCTGAAGTTTAACAATGTGATGTCTGACGTTGTGAATTGCATCAACCATATCAGATCCAGGGGCTTAAAGCACCGGCAGTTCCACGTCTTTTTTGAGGAAATAGTCAGCATATGAGGATGTGCTCTACTTCACCGAGGTATGTTGGCTTAGCATGGGGGACGTCTTGAAGAGGTTTTTTGAGTTGAGAGCAGAGGTGAAAGCCTTCATGGATAAGGATGGGATGGCTGTTCCTGTACTAAGTCATCCCAAATGGCTAATGGACTTAGCTTTTCTTGTTGACATCACACAGGAGCTGAATGTACTGAACAAGAAGTTACAAGGCCAGGGCCAGTTTGTCAGTGCTGCATATGAGAATGTTTGAGCATTCTCCACAAAACTTGTATTATAGAAAGCCCAGATTTCTCAGACAAACCTCTGCCATTTCCCAGCATGGATTCAAGCACACCATTCAGTGTTGAGAAATATGCTAATACCATTGTAAAGCTACAGGAAGAATTTTTAGACAAGTTTGTAGACTTCAATGTATAAGATGCCCCCCCTGTGCTTCAGATGGAGTTAATTGACCTGCAGTGTAGTTCTGAACTCAAAGCCAAGTTCAGGGAGGTGAGTGGAAAAACAGACAAGCTTGGACAATTTATATGAGAATTGCCGCCCGCGTTCCCTGAGCTTTCCAAGATGTTCAAGCGAATCATGTGCCTTTTTGGGAGCACCTATCTGTGTGAAAAGCTCTTCTCCACTATGAACTTTAATAAATAAATGTTCAGGTCCAGACTTACAGATGAGCATCTTCGAGTCATACTGAGGGTCTCAGTTGCTTCCTCCCTCAAGCGCTGCCAAGTCTCTGGCAACAAGGAGTAGGAGGAAGTAAGAGAAGCCTATGTTCTGAAGAACCGTTCATGTTCTGCATGTTCTGAATTGTTATTACTGAAGATTAAGAAGATTGGATCGGTTGTACTGTTTTTGGAATACTTGAAACCCTTTTTTTGTGGAATACTTGATGCGGCCCAGCCTCACCCAGAATCTACCTCCAGCGGCCCCCAGGTAAGTTGAGTTTGAGATCCCTGCTCTATAGGGTTTAGGTCTGGAGACATGCTTGGGCAGTCCATCACCTTCACCCTCAGCTTCTTTAGCAAGGCAGTGGTCGTCTTGGAGGTGTGTTTGGGGTTGTTATCATGCTGGAATACTGCATACTGATCATGCTCTGCTTCAGTATTTCACAGTACATGTTGGCATTCATGGTTCCCTCAATGAACTGTAGCTCCCCAGTGAAGGCAGCACTCATGCAGCTCCCACCAACATGCTTGACTGTAGGCAAAACACACTTGTCTTTGTACTCCTCACCTGGTTGCCGCCACACACGCTTGACACCATCTGAACCAAATAACTTTATCTTGGTCTCATCAGACCACAGGACATGGTTCCAGTAATCCATGTCCTTAGTCTGCTTGTCTTCAGCAAACTGTTTGCGGGTTTTCTTGTTCATCATCTTTAGAAGAGGCTTCCTTCTGGGACGACAGCCATACAGACCAATTTGATGCAGTGTGCGACGTATGGTCTGAGCTCTAACAGGCTGACCCCCCACCCCTTCAACCTCTGCAGCGATGCTGCCAGCAATCATATGTCTATTTCCCAAACACAACCTCTGGATATGATGCTGCACTCAACTTCTTTGGTCGACCATGGCGAGGCCTGTTCTGAGTGGAAACTGTCCGGTTAAACTGCTGTATGGTCTTGGCCACCGTGCTGCAGCTCAGTGTCAGGGTCTTGCCAATCTTCTTATTGCCTAGGCCATCATTATGTAGAGCAACAATGATTTTTTTCAGATACTCAGAGAGCTCTTTGGTATGAGGATGCCTTTTTGAACTTCCAGTGACCAGTATGAGGGAGTGTGAGAACAATGATACCAAATTTAACACACCTGTTTCCTATTCACACCTGAGACCTTGTAACACTAACAAGTCACATGACACTGAGGAGGGAAAATGGCTAATTGGGCCAATTTCGACATTTTCACTTGTTGCCAGCGGTTTGGACATTAATGGCTGTGTGGGACAGCAAATTTACACTGTTATACAAGCTGTACACTCACTACTTTACATTGTAGCAAAGTGTGATTTCCTCAGTGTTGTCACATGAAAAGATATAATCAAATATTTACAAAAATGTGAGGGGTGTACTCACTTTTGTGACATAATGTACCTTTATATAAATACAGATTTATATCTAAATCTTTAATGCCAAAACCTTTGGTGACAATGGGGAGGAAAAACTCCCCAAGACAACATGAGAAATAAATCGGACCCATTTTCTCAGGAAATCTATATTAAATAGGACTCAAATTACTATTAATATTATGGTGAGCAGAAAAGCATCTCAGAATGCACAACGCATCAAACTTTGAGGTGGATGGGCTATAACAGCAGAAGATCACATCATGTTCCGCCTGTTAGTCAAGAACAGGAATTTAAGGCTATCATGAGCACAGATTAAACGCAACTGAACAGTTGAAAACTAACATTTTGTGATTTTTTTTTTTTTTAATCTTCAACTTTGATGTCGTTTTCTGTTGTAGCCCAGCTGGGTTTTCCCAGTATATAGTGGTTAGTACCTACCAAAAGTGGTCCAAGGAAGGCTCAATGAAGCACGTGATTAGCAGAGGCCTGTCTGTTCTGCTCCCACAGAAGTGTTACTGTAACAGAAATTGCTGAAAAAGTTAATGCTGGCCATGATAGAAAGGTGTCAGAACAAACAGTGCACCTGCATATGGGGTTGTCTAGCCATGGACCAGTCAGAGTGCCCATGCCTACCCCTGTCCACTGCTGAGAGCACCTACAATGGGCATGTGCGTATCAGAATCTTGTGAATGGCCAAGTGTATGTCCATCACTTGCCTGGGGAAAAGATGGCACCAGGATACACTATGGGAAGAAGGATTGCCAGCAGAGGCAATGTGATGCTCTGTGCAATGTTCTGCTGAGAGACTTTGGGTCCTGGCTTTCATGTGGATGTTACTTTGACATGTACTTCCAACCTAACCGTTGCAGACCAAGTACTCCTCTTCAGGGCAACGGTATTCCCTAATGGCACTGGGCTGTTTCAGCAGGATAATGTACACTGCAAAAAATGTTCAGGAATGGTTTGAAGAACATGACAAAAATTTCAAGGTGTTGACTTTCTGAGAGAGACCTCAATCTGATCGAGCATCTGTGGGGAAGTGCTGGACAAATAAGTCCAATCTATGGAGGTACCACATTACAACTCGCTAATGTCTTGGTGCCAGATACCACAGCACACCTTCAGAGATCTTGTGGAGTCCATGCCTTGATGGGTCAGAGTTGTTTTTACAGTACGAGGGGGACCTACACAATATTGGGCAGGTGGTTTTAATTTTATGGTTGATGGGAATGTCTTTTATTATGGCATGTGTGTATTTGTGCTAAATCTGGAATGGGATGTTCAGATATTTTCAATTTATCACAAAAAATTTTCATTACAAATGATACCATCAAAACAACTTGAGTGAATAGTAGAATCTTAAAAGCGAACAATGAATTTCAGAATATGTTGATATTTGGTTTGTTCCCGTTTTGCTGTAATGACCATGTACACTTGAGCTGAAAGAATCTACAAGTCTGTGTAAAAGTGTTAATCCATGTTGGATAAAATTCAATGGCTGAACACATGCTTCAATGGAAGGGGAAAATCTGACCTTTTTACAAAGGAGTTACATTTACATTTATTCATTTTGTAGGCTTTCATTAAAAGCGACTCACAAATGAGGAAATACAAGCAAAGAGATGTCAAGCAGAGAACAATACCAGTAGTGCTACCATGCAAAATTTATAATGAGAAACAAAGTGCACAGAGTAGAGGTGTAAGAGCCAGAGTAAATTGGGTTTTTTTTTTTGTTTGTTTGTTGTTTTTTTTTTTTTTTAAATAATGTGGGGGTTGGTATTTTAGGGGTTTAAGTGCTCAGGGAAGAGGTGGGTCTTTGGCAGTTTTTTTTAATTTTAAAATAGTGACTGATTCAGAGGTTGGAAGTTCAGTCCACCACTTTGGGACAGTTAGTTTGAAGGTTCTGAAAGGGACCTCGAGCTACACTGAGTAGGCACTATTAAGCGTCAGTCGTTAACCAATCGCAGATTGCATGCGGGAACATAAGCCTCAAGGAGAGTGTTGAGGTAGGGGGTGCTGTTCCAGACACAGTCTTGTACATGAGCATCAAGGCTTTGAATTTGATATGGGCAGCTACAGAAAGACAATGGAGGGAGATGAAGAGGGGTGTGACATGGGTCCTTTTGGGCTAGTTTAAGACAAGACATGCTGCTGTATTCGGAATCATTTGAAGGGGATTTAATGGAGTTGGCTGGGAGTCGCGAGAGTATTGTTTTTTAGTAGTCCAGTTTTGAAATGACAAGAGCCTGGACCATTAGCTGTGTAGCCTGTTCTGATGTTCTTGATTTTATACAGAATGAACCTACAGAATGATGCAGTTGTTATGTGGTCTGTGAAGGTCAACCTGTCCTCAAAAGTCACCCCAAGGTTCTAGCCTCATACGGTTTGGTCTGCCTGATCAGTTTTAATGCGGAATAATAAAAAAAAATCTTAACAATTACAATAGGATTTCAGCACTAAGTGCTTGTCCCCCTAATAATAATAATTAAAATCCTGGCATATAAAAATGCAAGCAGTTCAATTAAATTTATTTATTTATTTGTGTATAGGGCTTTTTACAATGGACATTGTCTCAAAGCAGCTTTACAGAAACACGGGATACAGATTTTAAATGTGTGAATTTATCCCAATTGAGCAAGCCATGGCAAGGAAAAACTCCTTAAGATGTTAAGAGGAAACCTTGAGAGGAGTCGGACTCAGAAGGGAACCCATCCTCATCTGGGTAACAATGGATAGTGTAAAAGTAAAAGAAAGTTCATTATGGTTTAATATGAAGTCTGTTTGTTGAACTAATCCACTGTTAAAAGGAGACCTGAGTGCAAAACTGCATGTTGCAATTGCAATCCCAGGGCCTTAGAAGCAACCAGTGTCCCAGTGAGTGTGTGCATCTGGAATTGGAGTAGATGAAAACTCCATCCAGAGGTAGGGCATACGAACGAATCAGGCAGGTCCGGAGAGCAGAAATGATCAGGATCTCTAGCATCTCCATAAAATCGTGTGCGGCTTGGCAGAAGGAGAAAGGGAGGGATTGTTAAGAATGTGCTTTGCGGAACATAAAAAGTCTACTTATGGTAGGTTTGAATAAACAAATGCATTTTAAGCCTAGACTTAAACACTGAGACTGTGACTGAGTCCCAAACACTAAAAAAAAAAAAAAAAAAAGGTCGCTTAGATAATGTGGTGCGAGACCGTTTAGTGCGTTATAAGTCAATAATAGTATTTTATAGTTAAAGTGTGATTTCAGTGGCAGCCAATGCAGTGTGGATAAGATCGGGGTGATGTGGTCGTAGCTTCTGGTTCTAGTTAGGACTCTAGCAGCATTCTGCATTCTGGACTAGCTGGAGTTTATGCATCTTCTGGAACATCCAGACAGTATGGAATTACAATAATCTAATCTAGAGGTGATGAAAGCATGAACTAAAATTTCTGCATCATGTAGTGACATTATATTTCTTATCTTAGCAATGTTTCAGAGATGAAAGAAGGCTATCCTAGTAATATTATCTACATTACTATCAAATGATAGACTGGAGTCAATAATTACTCCAAGGTATTTTACTGCTGCACATGACGAAACGTCTATCCAGAGTACTATATCATCAGAAAGCTTACTTCTAGCTACACATACAAGTAGTACAAGTACTTCTGTCTTATCAGAATTAAGTAAGAGAAAGTTAATAAGCATCCAACGTCTAATGTCTTACACATTCCTCAACTTTATTAAGCTGCTGTCTGTTGTTTGCCTTTGCTGAAACACAACAGTGTATCATCAGCATAACAGTGGAAGCTAATTCAATGTTTATGAATAATTTGACCTAGAGGTAGCATATATAAAGTAAAACGCAGTGGACCTAAAACAGAGCCTTGTGGAACACCAACTTTAACCTTGGTATGTGTGGAGAAGTTGGTATATACATCTATGAATTGATAACGATTGGTCAAATAAGACCTGAGCCAGGAGACAAGCATCAGAATATTCCTGTATACATGGTTGTTGTAAGCATGAGGATCGACACATGATTTTTTCCTTTTCTGCGGTTATTTGCCGGGAGGTTCAAGATGCTTCTGTTGCTACCCACTATTCCTTGGGGACTGAGCATGCACATGTACAGTGCCTTGCGAAAGTATTCGGCCCCCTTGAACTGTTCGACCTTTTGCCACATTTCAGGCCTCAAACATAAAGATATAAAACTGT
>JAFFST010046103.1:58436-81812 GCA_022414735.1 Noturus placidus | reverse complement strand
GAACCAACGATTTATGAAGGAAAATCATTGAAATAAACAAGGTTGCCCAAACTTTTGCAGACCACTGTATATATATATATATATATACACACTATATATATATATATACACACACAGACAAACTCACACATAAGGCAAGAGCTAGCTGTCAAAATGAATCATTTTAAGATCATCCTTTCAGCTAGTTCATCTTTTTTCTGTCTGAAATATTATAAAATTAGATGAATGTCTAACTATGAGTATGATGCATCACCTACATCATCCTCACGGTTTATAATGAAAACAAAGGATCGGCATAAATATTACTTCCTGTTCCTAAGCGCTGAGAAATATTAAAATGGTCTGAACAAATTTATCTATAAATAAATAATGGTGAGGCGGCTTATGAGGGCATCTGGTTTTTCCAGGGCTGTATTAGGTCTATTAGGAGCAATGCATCATGATAAAAAGGGCATTTTTATTTTATTTATTTATTTATTTGGTGTAGACATATCTTCTGTCCAATAAAAAAATAGAAGAATATAAAAACAGTCTATGCCCGGTTGTACTGAACTCTGAAAAGAAAGGGTAAATGTTCAAGCTTTAAAGTTTGGAACACCAAAATGAGGCTGCGTGTTATTTGTTGTAATGTAGTGTGTGTACCGTAATTACCTCATTTATCACACAGGGCTGAGAAAAATATGTGGTTATCTGTGTGAAAGGGCTAACTGCGGGTTCTGTAATATTACATTATTGCGATGTGCTCATCTGACCCACAGGTTTAGCTGAAATATAACCCAGCTCGAGACTGGAGGAGGAGAAATGTATGAGCAGTATAATAATACTTTTATTTAACAAACAGGATAAATAAAGCAAGGCAGAGAGGTATACTGAGAGAAAGGGATAGACACAAAGATTAACAATTGTTATTTTGGCATTATATTAATCCTGTCATCAAAAATATCTGACACCAGTGTTGAGCCACAGTCACACGTAATTGCCAGCTGTGATTGGAGCAACTCACGACTCTGTCAAGACGTCTACTATCATGCTAAATGAGAGCGCAAATCTGCATCTGTAAAGCTGATCAAAAGGAGGTCCGCCTCATGTTTTCCATCCACATGCACACAGAAAAAGGAACGAGAGAGATAATTGACAGGATCTCTGTATGCCTCCTCAAACCGCAGATGACATTTGATCTACAGCCAGTGCCGGCTTGATCTAATGAGTGAGGCTAGTCTGGCGTGGAGCAGAGTCCGAGCGTCAGTACTGCACACGGCTTCATTTGATTACTGATCAAAGAGCCACTAATACATCAGCACAGAAACCCCTTGATCCAACCACTACCAGCTCCAAACACTGTCAAGTCTTAGAGAAGACGTGAAGACACGTCTCACAATCACATCTGTACGCAGTTCTTCCCCAAACTGTTGCCACAATTTTGAAAGCACACAATATAGAATGTCTTTGTACTCTGTAGCATTACAATTTCCCTTCACTGGAACTCAAACCTGTTCCAGCTGTGCACAAAACAAGCTCCATGAAGACATGGTTATGCCAAAGTGGAAGAACTTGAGAGTCCTGCACAGAGCCCTGACCTCAACCCCACTGGACACCTTTGGGATGAACTGGAACACCGACTCCATCCTAGACCCCACTGGACACCTTTGGGATGAACTGGAACACCGACTCCATCCTAGACCCCACTGGACACCTTTGGGATGAACTGGAACACCGACTCCATCCTAGACCCCACTGGACACCTTTGGGATGAACTGGAACACCGACTCCATCCTAGACCCCACTGGACACCTTTGGGATGAACTGGAACACCGACTCCATCCTAGACCCCACTGGACACCTTTGGGATGAACTGGAACACCGACTCCATCCTAGACCCCCCACTGAACACCTTTGGGATGAATTTGAAAACCGACTGTACCCTAGACCCCACTGGACACCTTTGGGATGAACTGGAACACCGACTGTACCCTAGACCCCACTGGACACCTTTGGGATGAACTGGAACACTGACTTCCGGAATGCCGACTGCACCAACCTCACTAATGCTCTTGTAGCTGAATGAACACAAATCCCCACAGCCAGGCTCCAAAATCTAGTGGAAAGCCTTCCCAAAATAAAAATTAAAAAATAAAATAAATAAAAAACAGAAAAAGGGGAACAAAAACTGTTACGGGATGTTCAACAAGCACATACGGGTGTAATGGTCAGGTGTCCACAAACTCTTGGCCATATAGCAAATGCCTTGCAGTCGCCTTTAAGTAACAATAGAGTGTTTTCTTTCTTGACATTACAATATAAAGTCAGGTGGAAATCATTCAAACAGATAATGCATTTAGATGCAGCGAGGCACTGATTGAGTAGCATTATCTTGGAATAACCCTCCCAGAAAGGTGCATGATATACCGGTGGCATTCTGCCATCCAGTTCCACGGCTGAACGAACGAGCCTGCGAATCTATATTAAAAATCAAGCCAGGGGGTTTGGATTTGTTCAGATAGGAATCATGGTCAAACAGTGCGCTTCTGTTTCTGCGCCAGTTCATCTCCGTGTTCGTTTTGATAGATAGGATCTGACAGGGAAACAAAAGGAAATTACACCAGCACCATCTCCTCAATAACTTCAGAAACACGCCATTTTTCTTTTGTGTTCCTCAAAAAAAAAAAGTGCTTTCTATTAGATGGACCGCAGTCAGTTTAAGTAGAACTTGACCAAGACTCATGCAGGGGAGTCCACTAAGTCCAGTTTCCAGTGCTTCCAGCAAAAGTAGTGTTCGACTGCTTATGTTGTACGACACTTTTCCGCCTGGCAGACCGCGCTGAGCCGAGAGGATCACAGGAATCAATCTCCGAGCTGTCAACCCAACTAACCCCATCCTAGCCGAGGGGAGTATGCGATCCGGCCCTCTTTATCTGGAGATGTGCTCTGGCTGGTGGGTGTCCACTGCCATTTTGCTCTTCACGTTATCCAGAGAGACTCAGACTAAGTTGCCTTGGGGAAGTAAGGTCAACTGATGCCAGAAGAGGGGAGGAAGAGTTTGTGAAAAATTCATGGCATTTTAAGCAGTTGTCACTATCAGGATCCATGTTTTTTTCTCCCTCTATTTCAGTGTGTATATATATGATCGAAGTAACTGGAATCTTCCAACGTGAGTCATCCACATAGTAACTCTTAGACACAATTATACATTATATGATTAATTATAGGTAAGAAACGATTGAGGAGAACAGAAGCTACCGGAAGAGCAGTACAGGAACAATATCAGAAAAGAGGGGCTACGTAAGAAGTGCCATCACTTTGGTACAAGTCTTAAGAAAAGGAAAATCACAGCAGCAGTGAAAACTGAACAGGTTCCAAGTCCAGCATTCAAGCATGGGAAATGGTAAATGGTCTGCACTTACATAGCACTTTTTTTAACATTAGTGGTTCAAAAGCGCTTTACACTGTGTCTCATTCACACACACACTAGTGGTAGCAGAGCTGCCATGCAAGGTTCTAACTTGCCACTGGGAGTAACTTGGGGTTCAGTGTCTTTCCCAAGGACACTTCTGCATGTGGAGTAATGTTGGTTGGGAATCGAACCGCCAACCCTACAATTACTGGACCACCCGCTCTACCACCTGACCCACAGCCTCCCAAAGCATCTTGTTTAACTGTTCATGGTGGTTTACCCAAAGGTAGATCAGACACACAAAACGCATCCTAACACAGGTAAGGAATAAAACATTTCGGGGCATGCTGCTACAGGAAAATAATCATAAAGATAGAGTCGTGTGATAAAGATCCATTCAGAGGTGGATCAATTTCCAATCACAATGCTTCCCCAAGTGTTATTCTACTTATACGAAAGCCATTTGCCAGTGATGATCATTTTAAATTTTTTTGGAAGACATAGCATACTTTGAACCATTTATATATCCTGTTAACATTGTTGAACGGCCACGAGAAGCTATAAACAAGTCCCTATTCAGCCTCTCTTTTTTTCCCCTTTCTCTTGAAATGAACCAGACAAAGAGATGCAGCTTTTCATGTTACCAAGAAACGACAAAGCGCTGTCATCCGAGAGTCATTTCATAAATGTTAGGTAATCATGTCCTTACCGAAATCTTTATCATGGCAATGACTGTACGCTCTTCTTTGTTAAATAAAACATTTTTCAAACCATTTATTTTCAGGCTTAGATTATGCAGAGCCCCTGTGAATGAGTTGTTACTATAGAAACAATCATAGTGTAAGAACAAGCTCATTAACATCACAGCCGCCACTATTATAGAAAATTAAATCAACACCTTCTGACCTACGAGGTTCAAGAATTCAACAGTGCTGTGGCAGAAGAGGTAATAAATAACACAGATGCCATAAAATGGTGAAGTGCTACTCTTCCAAAACAGAACCTCTGACAAAAGTCAAAATAGCAGTGAAGGACAATGAAGAGCATAAAATATTAGTGTTATTTGAATTCTCAAATCTGATTGGTCAGAAGGTGTGGATTATTTCTGGCTCCGAAAGTAGTTCCCACTGTAAAATTAACAAAAGTTTTATATTCGTGCACTCGTTCTAATACGTTGTTTCCATAGTAACAGCTCATACACAGGAACTTGTACAACTGATGCTTCACACAATCTAAGACTAATAATTAAACGTTGTTGTTTAAGGAAGTAAAACATGTAAAATCATCTTTGATGTGCTGATGTTTTTATGTTAAAAGATTTCATGAACAGTTATGGAAGGAGTCTCAGGTGTCGGCACTTTGTAACAGTCATGCTGCTTTGTAAAGTTTCCCAGCACAGAGAAAGAGACAGAAAGAGAGAGAGGCTGGTGATTGGAGCGACTGTTTATCGCCACTATGATGTAAGTGAGAACAAGAACTAACTTCTCTCGTGAACACGCCACCCTGGCGTGGATTATATCCTATAACCGCACGGCCTGTCATATTATTATTCTTCACAAGGCTGTAAGCACTTACATGTTTTGTTTTTTTTTTAAACGCATCACGTTGGTAACCTTTAACAAGCTCACAACACACATATTAAGCTGAACTCTCTCTTCATGTCACTCCTCCACTGCTGAGCACTGAACAGAGGTAGGTGTTCCTAGCACCGGCCTTGGAAGAATCAATTAATATCGATTTTCTTATGAAGTTCCCCCTGCACTCTCCAGAGTCGAGTCAGGGAAGGAAGAGGAACAAAAGAGGATAAAACCACAGGTGAATAACAGAAGTAACCAAGGGCAAATATTAAACTAGATCGTGGGTTTGGGGAAACAATTTACACATGTATTTATTCTAGGTCCTTGGTGCAATTTGCAGTCGGAGAGTGTGTGTGTGTGTTTGTGTTTGTGTGGGGGGGGAGGGGGGGCTAGTGCGTGTGTTAGGTTTGGGTTTCAGGGCCTATCAGAAATCACTGATGTATTCATCATGTATTCATTAATTGACCGGATTTTGGGAGTTTACTGTATATTATATTCTGGGGCAATTAAATGAGTTTTTTTTTTTGGAGGGGGGATTCGCAGGCAGGAGAAAGTTTATATTTTGGGTTGGGGAAATTAGAGGTCACAGAAGCATTTACTTCTGAGGCAAGTAGCAGCCAATGAGAGATTTTGGGGGTCTTTGTTTTGTTTTGTGAGATTTCACATTCTTGTATATTTATTTTGTGATTTGGGTGTATTTGGCACTCATGGGGTATTTATGGTTGATGGGGGAATTTAGCAGTTATGGGGTATTTATATGTGAGGTTGGAGGGGGTGCATTTATCTTTGTGCTATGAGGAAATTAGAGGTGGCATGATATTTATTTTGGGGTTTTGGCATTCAGGTGGTTTTTTTTAATTTGTTTTTTTGGATATTATTTGGTTTAAGGAATTTCAAGGGACTCTATCGTTCGATAGTTTACTGAAACAGTGCAGGAATACAGATCGACAGAACATAGCTCTATTTTTAAGTTATAACATGATTATCTACACCAGCAGAAGTCGAACAGTAGAAGAAGAATCATCTTTTCATATCATAGTCAAACCTGAAAAAGATAACACTTCGGCCTAAAGCTACAGCACAGATAAGAACGAGCACGCGGTATACTTCTAATGATGAACTGAATGCTAAATCACTAAAGGCAGATGAGGTGATGTTTACAAAATTTCTGTGCAATTATTTGTGTTTTATGAAATTGTTACCTTGCTTTTGCTGCCCCCCCCCACTCACTAATGAGATCAGTGTGCTGTTCGCCCACAACGCAAGCTTGAGGGCAAAAGTGTACGCACGGGAGGATTCGGATGATCAGTATTCTACACATTTTTTTTCCATTGGTTCAGCATTCTCCTGCCCTTGACTAGAGGCCCAGAGTACTTTCCCCTCCATGGTGAATAAATATTATTCAGTCTTGTCCAGAGATACACTATATTGCCAAAAGTATGTGAACACCTGACTGTCATACCCATATGATGGTCCTTATGTATGCTTTAGCATTATTGTAGCAATTTCACTTCACTGGAACTAAGAGGCTCAAACACTGTTCCAGCGTGACGATGCCCCTATGCACAAAGCAAGCTCTATGAAGACATGGTGTGAGAAGGTAGAAAATCTCGAGTGTCCTGTACAGAGCCCTGACCTCAACCCTACTGATCACCTTTGGAATGAACTGGAACTGGAGTCTCCTCACATCAACATCACTGCCTGATCTCATCCTCACTAAAGCTCTTGCATCTGAATGAACACACATCCACACAGACACGCTCCAGAATCTAGTGGAAAGTCTTCCCAGAAGAGTGGAGCACATTAGAACAGCAAAGTGTTAAACAGGAAATCTGGAATGAGATGTTCAATAAGCACATATGGGTGTGATAGTCAGTTGTCCACATACTTTGGATGGATGGATGGGCACATGGATCCATCTCGAAGTGTTTGACAGAGCAGTGTGATTTACCAAAGAGGTATGGAAGAAGGTGAGTGGTGTCACAGTAGAGGGAAGGAAGGCGCGAGAGAGGAGATCATGCTGGGATAAAATCTAATGGTTTCTGAGGTACTCAGGCATAATAGTCAACATCATCAGTCTACTGTACACGGTGAGGCTGAATGGGGCTAATAGCAGGATTCAGGGATGATTAGGTGAGAGATATATGAGAGAGAGAGATAGAGAGAGAAAGGAGTGGCTATGAGGATTAGCAGAGAGAGGGGGCGACTGTTAGATATCAAGAGAGCTGAAAAGCGACACTAGTGTGCGCCGATATCCCAGGGCTGCACACCCCAGAAATTCTGTCTGACGGTTTAATTAGCCATGTTCTAACTTTTAACAGTCACATTACAGAGAACCCACAAGCTCGCACTTTCCTTACATCCTCTCAACTGACATTAGCGATGCGACATAACGCAGAAATGCACTTTTCACTCTCAACCACCAAGACACCTTCCAATCATAAAAAAAAACCTGCTAATGATAACCTCCAGCCTCCGCATGCGCGAGCACGCACACACACACACGCACATAGATGCCAGAAATGACGTGAAGGTGAGAAAAAAAAAAATCAGCTTGCTCTTATGACGTCTTTTTATAACGAAGGTGTCAAAGAGAACTTCATTTAAATCAGTACTCATGGAGGAACAAGCAAAAAATTTCTGGGATAAAAATAAGAAAAAAATTTATTTAAAAAAACCCCATCTTTACTTCACATTACTTGTATATCAGGATAAATCTGTTATACGACATATAATTCCTGAACTGGTGAAATAACTCTGCATGAAGAAGATAGATGGAACAAAGTGCGTTCTTTTGATCTCCTCGTATATTATTCAGCGTTATACTGACACCATGCCACTGCGCAGATTTTTTTTACAGCAAGATTTAAGACTACATGCTTGCAAACCTCAACCTCCCATACAGAGAGCGTTCCCTGAATCAACACGGGTGAGAAGCTCCATCTAGTGGACCATTTTAAATCACAAAGTAAAACACGTTTTTTTTTTTTTTTGTTTGCTTGTTTTTTTAAAAAAAAGATTGTAAACTACCAAAAACAGGTTTGATCTCGGACCTCGTAATGTAGGCCTGTCTTTTAATTACATTTGTCTTACATTGGCAAACCAATGTCATGAATACAAATGATTTCCTCAAATAAATGTAATATTTTAAAAAAAAAAAAAAAAAAAAAATACAGACTCGAGGTTCTTACATCTGCCTTATGTAGTGTAGATTACATGAAGATGCTGTATGCAGCCTTTTCCATACAATAACTCCTCAAGTCCAGTGTCTACACCAGGAGTAAGAACTTCATACAATAATGTTCACAGGAGCTAATAATTATAACAAGGGCTGATTAATATATCGATATCATGATAAATGATGTCATAATGCACTTTTATTCCAGTATTATATATTTATTTATTTTTTATTACTAACTAAACAGGACTGAAAAGCAACAGTCCGTCCGTCCAGCATTTCATGATTTTTCGATCACACAAATGAACGCAAAATCAAGCAAAAATATTCTTATATATTTATAATAATTTTATAAAAGATTTTCTGCAAATTCGGGCCGAGACATGCCATGTGATGTCGTCACGACATGCGTTCAGACGAAGCAGTCTTCGATTCACGTGCATCGAACACAAGTACAGCTAAAAGGTCTTGTTTATTAACAAACATCACTGTGAAAGACAGGTTGTTATTTCACCAATTTGAGTAGTTTTCCGCAGCGAAATTTAGCATTTTGGCCGCAAGCATCATTCAAGAACCAAACAAATGACACCAAGTATCATGATGTGATATTTCTGCCATATTGTCCAGCCCTGATTATAATCATAAACGATCTCTGATTAGAAATGAATCTAAGCTAAAGTTTACTACCATGTTATTTGCGCTTGGGATGTTTCTGATACGATTTAAAATGTCCAGAATCGATGAAACGCAAATGCCGATTTTTGGCAAGTGGCTTTCTTAATGCACTGCCGCAGGACTCGTGGTACAACATGAAAGACTTCGTAATTAGAGTAACAAAAAAAAAGGCAAGGACAAGAGCATCATGAGTGATGGGAGTGGTGTGTGTGATGAATTCGTGTATTAGTGGTACAACATACAAAATATGAGGTCAATTATACATGTGTAGAAAAAAAAATTCCACAAGGAGAGGACAAGGAGTCAAAATAAAAAATATATATATAGTTTATCATGAGGAGTTTCTGATATTTTGAACGTGAGCTAAACCAAACGCTTAATGATCCGTCATCACCTTTTAGGAAACAACAAACGTGTGCAAAAAAGCAATAAAAAAAATAATAATGAAAAAATGCAATTCATGCTTTCCACTACTGACATTTAGAAATACAGAAACATTGATAAACAGGATATTTTTTTGTGTGTGGTTTTTTTTAAGCAACATTCACTTGCATAGTTATGTGCATGCATCAGTGTCATCATCATGCAATACTGCTTTCCGTTATTCTTCAAATGGTATCTTCAGTGCACTGATTTGACAGAAAAAGGGTGCTGTTGCAGAAATAAAGCTACACAAAAGCTTAGATTATTGACTAATAATTAGCAAGAGAGAGAGAGGCACCAATAGTACCATATCAGTATGCCATATTTGTCTCACAGCATAAATAGAGTTATAATATGTATTTATACAAGTTATATATATATTTTTTCCCCCACAGTGACTTAACTAATGGAAATAAAATCGTATAAACAGCTTGAAAAGACCTGCAGTTAGAAACATTGCTGAACTATAATGGAAAATCTGCACCAAGTATTTATATCAGTCCACCACAGTATGTATAGATAGATAGATAGATAGATAGATAGATAGATAGATAGATAGATAGATAGATAGATAGATAGATAGATAGATAGATAGATAGATAGATCTTTCCTTTTTCCTCCAGATTGACTGAACAAAAGCTTGAAACTAGCTGCAGTTTTGAAACATCACTTCAAATTAGAACGTTATTAACAGTAATTATACTAACAAGTTATGACAAGTGATTTTGGTCCATTTCTACATTGGTCAATGTAGTACTGACTGACGTGAGTCAGTGGGAGAACGCATCACTTAACTACTGGTAGCTCAGTGGTTAAAACGTTGGACTACTGATTGGATGTTAAAATCCCAGCGCCACTAAGCTGTCCCTTCACCCTTTGATGAGCCCTTAAAACTCAACTGCTCAGATGTGATAATGGGATAAATGCAATTCACTCTACATAAGGGCGTCTGCCAAATGCCGTAACTGTAAACTAAGGCTATGTGTCTTATGTCTTCCTCAGACATGACCAAGCCTGTCGTTTCACAAAATCATTAAGTAATTATATGTAATGATATGTAATAAACTTTCTCCTATGATCTCCCATCATAGTCAAAAACAGGGCAAGAGTACGATTCCAACATTTGTATATAAGATCTCAATTATGTTTGGGGGGTGTATATTTCATTAATATCACTCTTATGCTCAAAGAAAAAAAATAAATATATATATATATATATATATATATATACACACGAATCCCATGAATTGAGATGGCACAGCATTCAAAGAATTATAATATCCCTCATATTAAACTAATTAACTCTTCCTCATCTTCATCTTTATCGCATACATAAAATATCTATCAATAAAAATCATTGAAGGGAAAAGACAAAGTTCAACGTTATAGTTCTTAAATACAGGAGTAAATATATATATATATATATATATCTATATTTTCCATCTATAAAGTTCTGCAAACTATTGCACTGGTAATCCGCACTTTAATGGACACACAAAGGGGTTTGGCCCTGGTTCAAAGCTAGCTAAGTCAAAATTAATGAATGCTTCTGGCATTTGATTTGGCAAAAAAAGGGGGGAAATGGCTCAAGTATGACGGTGTGGTTCTTAATATATAAAAATAAATAAACAAAATCATAAAAAAAAAACCACAAAAAAAACTTTATGCAGAGCTACGCTGCCTTGAGACAAAAAAAGAAGATTGTCTAATTACTGTTGAAAAGATCGCTCATTCCTACAGATTGACTATTGGTCTATAGTTGGCAATGCTGTGTACACTTACTTCTAAGGGCAGCGACGCTACTGGAACACTTATTTATTATTCCATAGTATGGGGGTCCTACAGTAAGTGTTTTGGATGGGTGCTCATGACAAGTTCTACTTTGGACCTTCTGCATAAAACTACGCACATTCACACGAGAACCATTAGTTAGCGTTTCAAGCCTCGACCGCAATTCCGTGTTTCGCCACACGGAGACGTCGCCCTTTATATAGCACCAAGTGTAGAAATGAAGCAATTTGTTCGGCCAGGAATACAAAGACCCTACTGAGTTCTCTAAAGAAAACCAGAGGCTAACATCTTTAAAAAAAAAAAAAAAAATTTTTACACAGTCTCTCAAGTACACCTGGTTTGAAACAGAAAACAATATATACAAAGTGCTAAGTCAGAACAATCCTATTCATAGTTTATACAGTAGTAAATTCGTACACCACACCTTGCCATCGAATTGGCTCCATGGCAGGGTAGAAAGGCGCTTCTGATAATGTATACATTTTCTTTGAGAAAAGTAAAAGCTGTAAAATAATTTCTTTCACTCACACATGCACACCCGGATGTGTGAGAGTGTGTATACATATCTTAGGCACATCAAAAATAGCTGCATTGCAGAAAATAACAAAACTACTATTTTAAACATTATTGAGGCGTCTTTGTTGCCCGGACTGCATGCTGCAGGAAAGCTTTCGAGACGAGTTGGTCTTTTCAAGAGGCCTCCTCCCATTGACTGGGGACTGGAGGATGGCGTCAGAACTGGAAGACTTGGACTTGCCTACAGGTAACAGAGAACGTTTAAGAGGGGTGGAGGGTTTGGCAGTCTCTTTGTCTTCGCTGGCTGTCTTGCTAGACAGTGAGGCAGGAGAAGAATTCCCGTCGCCTTCACCATCCTCTGTACCGAGTTTGGTTTGGCTGGCGGACCTAGCTGTCCTCTCAACCGCCTTCTTAGAGAGAATGGCACTCTTGCCCAGGTCGGCAGAGCGGCGTGTCTCCTTTTGCCTCAGGGCGCTCTTGAAGAAGGAGAGCCCCTTGTCCTCAGACTTGCTGGCCCATCGTAGCTCTCTGGAAGAGATGCTGGGTGATCGCAAGCTGGTGAGAGAGGAGCTGCTGCTCGAGCTCCTTACTGGCCTCCGCTCAGGCCGGCCTCCTTCGGCACCCTTCAGCGGCACTCGAGGTCGATCAGTCAGGGGGCTGGCATGAGTCAAATCCCGACTAGATGTCCTCTCAGCCAGTTTCTTTTTGCTCGATGACAAGCTGGAGCTCCTCTCCACCGCTGAGCTCTTCTTGGCAGTGGGTGAGGGGGAAGCAGAGGACTGAGGGGTAGGGGTCAGGCGCTGCTTTGTTTTTATGGCTCCAGATGTTTGTGCTGCCTCCTGGGATGGCTCTTTCTTCTTTGTTGGGGTTCCAGAAGAAACGCCTTTAGCCTTGGCAGTGTCACTCTTCTCTTTCAAATTGGTCACTTTGGCACCTTTCCCTTGAGAGCTGGAAGACACTTGGGAAGGAGACTTTTGGGCAGAAGAAGTGCTCTGGCGCTTCTTAGATGGCTTCTCTTGATCCCCCTTTGTCTTGGTTGAGGTTTTTTTGGCACCAGACACCTCTGCCTTCGACACAGTGACTCCTGAGCTCTTGTGCCTCGGCTCCTTGGAAGGAGTCCCATGCACATTCTGGTCCACAGCAGTGATCTGGTTGTTGTTGTCCAATGGTTCTCCTTTAGAGCTCTTCTTGTCAGCCACGGATGGAGCCCTGGAGTAGACCTCATCTGTGTTCCTTTTACCACTGCCGTCATCACTGCTATTTCCTTCCATCATGGCAAGCGGGGCTTTGCTGCCGGTTTGGCGCTCGTGCCTGCCGTAGTTCCCGAAGCATGACGTGGACACCTTGTCGTCGCATGCTTCTCCGATCCTCTCCAGCGGTGGTGAGCTGCGCGAATCTAAAGAGAAGCGTGAGGGCGAGTTGGACCTTATCTGGAGCTTGGCAGACAACGACCAGGACGGCTTCATCCCGTTCTCGCTGAAGGTCAGCGGGCTAGCTATGGAGGATCTGGAAGACAAGCTCTGACGTTGAATGCTTCTCACAAAGGGTCGGGTGGAGAATCCTCCTTAATGAAAAGGGAGAGAGATTTAAACTAATGCGCTGATACCAGACTGAATGGAAAGAGCAGCAGCATGCATTTTGTCTTAACTGAACGAGGAGACAGATTCCCATGTTAGTGCTAGAAAGCTAGAGGAGGGAAAGTAAAGAGAGTCATCACAGAGACAATTGCTGACGTTTAGAGATTATTAGTTATAATATATATACATATATATATACACATACATATACATACATACATACATACATACATACATATATATATATATATATATAAACCGTGAATGTTTCACAGTGCTTCCATAAGATTCCAGGAGTTTTTACACAGAGGCTGTCCAACAGGAGCCAAATGTATTTAGATATTGAAAGCGAGTTATTAAGACTGCTGAGAGTCAAACATATATATATTTTTTGTTTGCTTGTTTGTTTTTGAGGGCATGTACCCTAACTGAGTATATGCCACTGTAATTTACATAGATTTGCCAAAAAAAAAAGAAGAAATTAAACAACCACAAGAGCATAAAACTGCTAAGTTGCAGTTTCTGTGGGGTTTTTTTGTATGCAAATCAGCTTACAGTTCTACAGTTCCCAGCTTTAAAACCTCTGCTTAAGTTCCACACCTCCCAAAATGACAAATAAAACACTGTGAAAGGTGCAATAAGTATGCAGTGTGCACATAATATTCAAGAAAGAGACTAAAGAACCATGCAGAATAGTAAGCGCCATGAACGCGCTTCTCACCGTCGTCTTCGCTGCGATCTCCAGGGAACTCCATGGATTCAGCCAGAGAAGCCAGGGACGTCCGGCGTGAGGAAGCTCCTGAGGCCAGGCTAGGAGGCTTGCTGCCAGGAATCCGGTTAACCCAGTGCTCACACAGAGAGGAACTGGTGGAGCCTGACCAAAACAAAGCAACACAGAACACATTATCAGCTCACTCGCTGAAGGAGGCAAAAGCACAGCGGATGTGACTTACATGACACTATTGTATCACTGGCTGCAAAATGTCAGTTCGTGCAATAGGTAGAGGCTAGAATTAATCCTGCAGTGGAAGTCAACGAGTAAAGAGGCTCACCAGCGACAGAGCTGTTAGCGGACCATGAAGGTATAGTTGCCCTCCTCTGGTAAAACAGAATGTAGGCTGTCTGCTGGCACACGTCCTCGTCAGCCATAGGCTGGACTTCGCTGTCATCGAAACAGTACCACTGCCCATCAACGGAGTTCTTACAATTAGCTGTACGAGGAAATATACAGATTTGGTAATGATCCAGTTTGTTCAAATGTAGTGCAAAAATTTAGACTCCCAACCCAAAACTAGCCCAACAACACGTAGGGCGTTACCTGTGTAGTGTCCTCCATGCATGTTTCCATGGTGATTGCATACGGCGTACAGGTCATACAGGTAGTCATCCGGGTTACGACCTAGACCGTAAGGTCTTCTCCAGGGCGACCAGTGCGAGGGGAGGCTCCAGCTGCTCTGGCTCCTCTTCACCATGTGGGGAGCCATATCCATACCAACCAGCGGGAAGCGCACCATGTTCTGCATTTTCACCCGCCTATCTCCCTCCTGCAGGACCCAAACCCCAGATTCTCTCATTACTCGTGGAAAATATCAGTTTGTGAAGATCACTTAGTATCAGGGAAACCAAACCCCAGTAGGGTGAGTAGTGCAATAATGGAAATATCAGTCATTAGGTTCTAAGAAAGTCTTAAGCCCTATTCGGATTGGATCAGGTTTTCAGAAAGGAATCTCATAATACAGATGATTCTTTTTTAACACGTCTCCTCAGTAACAAAACTCTCCCATCTGAACAGAAATAATTTCCCTCCCGAGGAGCGAGTTTCTAGCAGGTTGCATTTTCTACGAACATGAATATTTGCGTGACGTGGTCACATGCTCACGCTCCGTTCACGACATGTCGTCCACACGGTGAAAGAGGAACTGGATGCTTTCCCCAGGTAGCGCGCATAGTCGAACTTTGACCACCCAGAAGAGGTACATGGTCGAGTGTCTCTTCTAAACATGTATCCGGACAAGACTGTAGGTAAAACAGTAGGTCTGTAATTTTCTCAGAGGAGGATGGAGGAAAACACCGACATGGCCGATCCGGACAGAAATAAAATCACAGATGAGCTCCAGTAAAACAGGAAAATGACCCCAGGACCAAATTTTTTCAATTTAATCCTGTCCAAATCAAACTTTACACCAGGTACCCCAGTGTTCCCTCAGACCCAGGCAATCTCTCAATGCTACAATGACCAGATAAGGAAGAACACACAACAGGGTGTGGCTGTTACAGGAAAATCAACCATGTTGAATTTGTGGTGTGATGAGGCCTGGATGTGATCCATGAACATAAGTGATGATAGGAACTCAGTAGTTATGGCAGTTTATAAATACTTCATCCCTCACAAGCTTCTCCGTTTTTTCTCTTGAAGTTAATAAGACAAAAAATAATATGCAGTTTGTCATATTACAGAGAAAACCTCTCCGTCTTTAAAACTTTCAAGTGCCGGAAAATGGAAGGCTTTATTTTTGACTATTACAAACGCTGGAGTCTCTTACCATTAATGTTGAATATACATTTTACAGAAACATATTTTTTTTTATTATTGTAATCTGTTAATAATTAGGCTTAGATTTCATAGATTGTCTGCCATTCAAGTCCCCGTGTACGAGTTGTTACGACAGAAACAACCCTAAATATTAGAATGAGCGCTTTAATATAATTGTATTATTTTAAACCAGCATTGTTGTCCTTCCGACCAATCAGGTTTGACCCTTCTAGAAGACTGTTTGTGGTATACTATATTTTTCACATCTAAAATGATTAGTAATATAAATAAAACTTGTAGCAATTGGAGATTGAAGTGCAAATAACATGGAGAACCCAGGCCCTGAGACGTACCTGTCTGAACCTCTTGAGGTGCAGGATGAGAACATCAGGCAGGGTCCAAAGGCTGAGCTTGATGCGGCCTTGCTGTAGCTGCTTGCAGTGCGGACAGCGCCAAGCATCATCTGGTGCCAGCTGGAACACCACACGTTACAGGAAACGGACATAAATAACCAAACGCGCGCGCACACACATGCTCATGCTGAGCTACTCAGTGAGCAATTTTCAAGGCTCCCTTCAACACAACACTTTCCCAAGCATGCTCTTGTTCCACTTTAAGCAGTACAGGCTTAAAACCGCCCTACCAACAGCCACCAAAATTGGCTAACCACAGGGCTTTTTTACGCTGCGTGCGGCGCCGTTCCGGGGTTAAAGCAGTCTCTGTGGAACGGAATAATTTATGAAATAGCACAGACAGCAGAAATGTTGGTTCAATGCCATCTGACATCTGTTTGAGCAAATCTGGTTTGAAGTAAATGGAAGAAAAGCAAAGGAAATGTGAATTTGAGGCCTTTTTTTCTTTTACTTTTTTTTCGCTCGGTCGGCCGAGTGGCCTATTCGTTACCTGCTCCTCTTTGGTGTAGAGATGGAAGCACTGAGCGAGGGTACAAGCCTGGGGTTGATGGTGTTGCTCACGGTGAAGGTACACACTTTCAGCATCAGGGATGTACTCTTCCTCTGTGTGGCCAAATAAACTGCAGGGACGAGCCGTAACAAAACCATCAACAACACACTCAGACTATGATTACTGCTTGCTAGTATCACAAGCCAATTACATTTTATTCTGTGTCTTAGAGGACCATAATTTTAGTGTGGTTTAAAGAATCCCTGTGGCGATGACACAGATATTCCACAGATGGCTTTTTTTGTTTTTTTGAGATGGTGGAACTTTGTTCCATATTTTGCAGGCTGTGACACATCTCTTCAGTTCTCGAAGGGCTACATTTAAGCACAGAGAATATCAAAAAGCTGCAGGCGAGCAGAAACGGTTGTTCAGGCAAAAAAAAACAAAAAAAAACACTTACTAGTCTTTGGTCTCTTTGTCCCACTCCACTACGATCTTGACATGAGGAGGGCCTCCTGCACCACAGGATTTGTACGCCCTGCAAAACACACATTAGGTCAGGGAAACAGTTTGAGGCTCCTGCCTTCTTTTATAGTTTTAATCCACACACTTAAAAACTATTGGAACAGCACGGGCTGTTAATTAATTTGTGCTATACCCCAAAGACATTTGGGTTTGAGCTCAAAACATGGATATGAGAAGAGAGTTTACGATGTTAGGAATCGGAAGACAAAACATTCCTGTAAACTTCTGAATTAATTCTACAGCTACCATCACGAGTCCCGTCATCAATAAAGATTAGTGAGCCTGTGCCAGAAGCAGCCATACAAGCCCAAGCCATGACACTTCCTCCACCATGTTTGATAGA
The DNA here is from genome assembly GCA_022414735.1 of Noturus placidus. Classification (NCBI taxonomy): domain Eukaryota; kingdom Metazoa; phylum Chordata; class Actinopteri; order Siluriformes; family Ictaluridae; genus Noturus; species Noturus placidus. The sequence goes on along the minus strand of JAFFST010046103.1, from coordinate 64,380 downwards.
TAAGCATGTATGTTTTGGATCATGAGCACATTCTTTCATTCCTCACACTTTGGTAGAGGTTGATCTTGGTCCCAGAACTTTTGTGGCTCATCTCTGTATTTCTTTGCGAATTCCAATCGGACTTTCCGATTCTTACTGCTGGTGAGTGGTTTGCATCTTGTGGTGAAGCCTCTATATTTCTTCTCGCAAAGTCTTCTTAGAACAGTGGATTGTGATACCGTCACCCCTGCCCCGAGGTGGTTGTTGGTGATGTCACTGACTTGTTTCTGGGGGGTTATTTTCACAGCTCTCACAATGTTTCGGTCATCAGTTGTTATTGTTTTCATGGTTGAACAGTTCTGTTGCTCAGTATACCAGAGGGTTTCTTTCTTTTTCAGGACATTCCAAATTGTTGTATTGACCATGCCCGATGTTTGTGCAATGCCTCTCATTATTGATTCTCCCTCCTTTCTCAGCTTCAAAATGATATGCTTTTCTCATAGAAAGCTCTCTGTTCTTCATATTGGCTTAACCTATTTAACAACAAATGCAGTAAACTGAAGAGAAACTGAAGGTATATATATATATATATATATATATATATATAACACATTACAAGGAAATAAAAGCTGGAATTCTAAACTCACATCCTTTGATCTTGAACCCAATGTATTGTCTTATATTTATATCAGTGATTTTTTTTGTGAGTATTTAACTGTGAAGTGTTTCTTCAGGTAATTTAGACAGTTTAAAGCTTTTCTTAGTTTTTAAAGAAAACACTATCGGATAGGTATCAGTATCAGGAGAGCCTTGTGATTTTAGGAAAGGAAAAGTGTTATTGTTTCATATGTAATAGTAAACAGTCAGACAGATTCATGCAGTTTTCATTAAGCAGCTAACATCTAGGCTATAATTTGCTTTCAAGGTCAAAGCCCAACCTCTCAACAGTGGGGTGACACAAAGGAAATTCCTCCTGTGGTAGCAAGTATGTGATCCCCACCACACCAACTACTCGCAGACTGAAGGGCCCCACCTAAAACAAAGACGCCTTATTTTCAATTTTCACCTTTAATAATAATAATAATAAGAAGAAGAAGAAGAAGAAGAAGCAATTACTGTAATAATAACATATTATTACAGAATATTTCAGCGCACTGACCTGAATGTAAACGCCTTGCCTTAGCAGATGATGCATCTTCTCCAGAATCGCCTTCTGAAGAACATCCCAAGTTACAGTGCGCTCCATGTACAGTACAAAGGGAAGGCCAAACCTTGGATACAGGAAACAAATGCTTTACCATTTCTAACACATTTGTGTGGTGGCCTGTGATAACCTGTGGTCAATTTTATTACAAGTGCTGAAAACCCATGCTGCGTCCCAATTCGCCTACTTATATTATACACTAAAAGTATATACCGTGAAGAAAAAAGTACATACATTTGATTGTGTAGAAAAAGAGTATGCAAGTACTGGGACATACCAACATGTCATGTAACAGAAAAGAATGTTGTTGCCTAGTTACACACACTATCACTGTAAAGAAACTGCTCGTTGCATTTCATTACAGATAATCCTCCTTCCTCATGATGCTGTCTATTTTCTGGGACTGCTTTGCACCAGTCCTAAATATGTTCATATAAATATCTGAACTGCTGGAATTCTGATCTAGTGAATTAAAGCTGAAATAAGTCTCTAATCGATTGTTGTAAAATGTGAATAGAGCAGATGCTGTAATTAACTTGCCAAAAGTAATGTGTGGAGGTGTGAAAAACTGAGACTGAATATCTTTAGGTGTATATGCAAACTTTTGGCCTCAACTCTAGCACCCATTTGGGACAACTTCGGGAAACAAACAGTCGAGTTTGTTTCGGTTGGGTTCGGTTCAGCTGAGAAGCTGATGTTTATGTGACTACCTCCGTCCTTGGTGGCCAATGCAGGCTCTATTGCAGATCAGCAGGATCATCTTGTCAGCGCCTGTGTTTTTGTTGGGTGATGCCGGATTCACTGCACCTTGCATGAATGATGGGGTGCGAGTGCTGTCATTACCATACTTCAGATTGTTCTGATTGAGGTTTGCGAGGAGGCTCCCTGTGAAGATAAACAACACTTTAGTGATGCAAAAGTTCTTATCTCCAATTTATCGTGTGTATTCCTTGACACATTTCATTCACAATGAGGTCTAGGACAGGTCACCAACCCTCTTCTTTCCAAAATCTAACACACACGTTATAGCTTATCGAGAAATTCTTAAGGCAATGATTAGAATGTCAGGTGGGTACGATTATGGTAAATCTCCAGGAACAGGGTTGGTCACCACTGGTCTAGGGTTATTGTACCTCTTTTGGAGCGAAGGCTTTCTAATTTGAATGTCTCTGGGGTTTCGAATGCAAAGATGGAGTCGCTTTCTTGAATGATGTCAAGATCGTCGTCGTCATCGCAGAAGGAGCGGTGGAAACCATCGTAGTACATTTCAGTCAGGACAAACTGCAGAGATGAGAGCAAAAAATGTGTTTACACATGTTTACGTTAACACCAGAGAATGAAACAAACAAACACAGCCACTCTTAATTACCATAAACCATTTAAAATGATTAAAGTGTACTTTCAAAAAATCAATATAGCATCTCTGACTTCATGGGGAGAGTTCTACATACACTGGGAAGTGATTGGAAAAACAACCCGTATTATTATGTGTGTAGGCGGGGGTATACTCGGGTGCCAGTTTGTGAATTGAGGGTGGAGCCGGAGAAGGTGAGTTGTAAGGAATGTAGGGAACCTGTGGGGAATTTTCTTAATGAATGTTCTGTGTTGCAGTGAGGTGAATTGAGGTGAGGATAAGAGGGAGAGAGACATGAGCTTTGAGGGAGAGAGCCACCAGTGTGTGTGTGTGTGTAAATGCTGAAAATCGAAACAAAAACAAAGAGTCTTTGAGTTGGCTCAAGCCTGTCTCCGAGTTCTTCCTTTCTGCCCGAACATGGATAAAATATTACACTGGTGCCAAAACCGGGATTTTGAGGAAGACAGTCATGATGTCCTCACAGGTGGCTGCCCTCATCACGTTCCTCACTAACCTCCACCAGACCCAACATCAGGCCCTCTACCAGCTGTGTCAAGATCAAGTACAGCAGATCAAAGACCTGCTCAACGCCCTGGCAGCGGACCAGCAAACGCTCCAGGCCCTGGAGCAAGAGGACGGGATTTCAGCCCCATGTCACACTCACCAAGATGAGACCAAAGGACAACCCAGAAGCCTTCTTTGAACTGTAAGAGCGCTCCGGGGTGGTGTGGGGCTGGCCTGAGGGACAGCATAGTCAGGTGGCATAATTGGTGGCAGGTGAGACCCTTCTTTCTTTCTCTCTCTCTGTCTCATGTCTCTCCCCCTACTTTGCTGCGCCGCAGAGACTGGGGCAAATTCCCCAAAACCAGGTTCAGGTTGCAACCAGACCCCAGTTCACCAATGCTTGGTTGAAGGGGAGGCATTGGGTAATTACACCTTTGGTGAAGGTCTGTGGATGGGTCCTGCAGTAGTAAAAAACGGTGTGGAAAGTGCGCAGCATTGTTTGAGGAGGCGGTGCCGGGGCCTTCTAATTATTGTGAGGACAACAAGCCACGCAGCGTGCTCGACGTCATTCAGGAAAATTGGGAGGGGAAACCTTCCAACAGTTAATGTAAAATTCAATACGTTCTTGACCTGAGAGCAAAACTCCACACCTTAAGCCACATAACACAGGAGAATTTGCTACAGGTGTAAGAACTTCAATCCCTGCTGTATTAACAGAGGTGCTCAGCTACGAGTTCACACCGGGAGACAAAGCGCTTGTTTTGATATCCACATCGAACTCTAAATAACTCGCCAAGTGGCAAGGACCCTTTGAGGTCACGCGGCGGGTCAGGAATGTCGACTATGAAGTAAGGTAAATGGATAAAGACGGGTGTGGCAGGTTTACCACCTTAAACATGCAGCCGTCCATATCGGCTGTCTTACCACAAAAATTTTATTTTTTTTTTTATTTGGGTCGAACTCAAAGCTTTGCTCGACATTGGTGTAATATCACAGTAGCTGGAGCAGCCCGGAACAATGTGACGGTTTTGTGTGGACTTTAGAAAAGTTAATGCGGTGTCTAAATTCGACGCATACCTAATACCTCACATTGACGAACTGGATATTTGCAGATACCCTTGACCCCAATATCTCGAAGAAAAATTAGTGACCAGGTTGGGCTGGCTGGCTATTATCGTAGGATTGTGCCTTCGTTATTTGTACGTCACCAGCCAAACTACCCAACACAAAAGTTGCTTTTCTCATTTGTATTTTTACCCCACTTTTGAGTGTGCATGATGCATTGTTTTTTGTTTTATTTTATTTCCAATGAGAAATGGTAGTTGACAAATTTTCAATGCTAAAGCTAACTTGTTAAACACAAATTAAACAACACGGTAATCAGTGGGCTTACTTGAGAGATTCTACTATTAGCTAGATACACTTACCAGAGGCCCCAATAATCTCTGACTATGTATAACTATAACTCTGCAGCACACCCCATCTTCAACCAGCCCAAGAGAACCCATGTCACACCCCTCTTCATCTCCCTCCACTGGCTTCCTGTAGCCGCCCGCATCAAATTCAAGGCCTTGATGCTCACCTACAAGACCTTGTCTGGAACAGCACCCTCCTACCTCAACTCTCTCCTGAAGGCTTCTGTTCCCACACGCAATCTGCGATCGATTAGCGACCAATGTTTAGTAGTTCCTACTCAGCGTGACGCAAGGTCCCTTTGCAGAAGCTTCACACTAACTGTTCCTCAGTGGTGGAATGAACTTCCAACCTCAATCTGGACTGCAGAATCTCTCACCATCTTCAATAAACAGCTAAAGACCCACCTCTTCCGTGAACACCTAACCAACTCATAAAAACCTGTACTCTGTGCTTCTTCCAGTACTCAATTAATAGATCTTGTATAGTAGCACTACTTGTATTATTCTCTGCTTGATATCACTTTGCTTGTATTTTCTCATTTGTAAGTCGCTTTGGATAAAAGCGTCTGCTAAATGAATAAATTTAAATGTAAATATTATAATCTGTAACTACATAAAACTATGTTAAAATACGTGACTGTAACTAAGTAACTATGTGAAATAGTTACTTAGTTACACAGCAACGTATATATTAATGTTACTAATAAACTATCACAGTTACACAGTAACGTATTTAAACATATTTAGTTTCATGTAGTCATTTGTTTCACGTAGTTACAGATTTTAACAGTTTCACACAGTCACGTATTTTAATGTACTGTCACTTAGTTTGACAGTTACGTATTAATGAAGCTTCATTAAAATATGCGGCTAAGTGAAAAGTGACTACGCGAAAATAAGTGACTACGTGAAAATTAATTAATACTGAACTACGTGAAACTAAGTGATGACGTGAAACTTCATTAAAATACGTAACTACATGAAACTTCATTACAACATTACATAACTGTGAAACTTAATACATAAATAGTAGTAGTAGTAATAGAAGTAAGTAGTTGTAATAAGTAGTAATAGTAAGTAGAAGTAAGAAATAAGTAGTTGTAATAGAAGTAGTAGTAATAGTAGTAAGTAGTAGTAACTAGTAAGTAATTACTAATTACTAAACACCCCTCTTCATCTCCCTCCACTGGCTTCCTGTAGCTGCCCGCATCAAATTCAAGGCCTTGACGCTCACGTACAAGACCCTGTCTGGAACAGCACTCTCCTACCTCAACTCTCTGTTGAAGGCTTACGTTCCCACACGTAATCTGTGATCGATTAGCAACCGACATTTAGTAGTTCCTATTCATCGCGGCACAAGGTCCCTTTCCAGAACCTTCACACTAACTGTTCCTCTGCTAAGTGAATAAATGTAAATGTAAAGCAGGGTGTTTAGACTGAATGCAAAAAAAATGCCTAGTGTAATAGATGCTGCCTCCAAAACTTGCT
>JAFFST010046103.1:8114-21018 GCA_022414735.1 Noturus placidus | reverse complement strand
ATATATATATATATACACACACACACACACACACACACCCGACACAGAACATATTATGTTTTGTATCAGATCACCCAATTTGTAGGTGAGCAAAAATACTGGGACATGTGACTGACAAGTGTTTCTTGTTACCCAGGTGTGTCCTGTTAGATTGATTGCTTAAACAATAAATAGCTCTGAACATCTAATCTTGCTTTTAGTCTTCAGTTTCTCCTGGGGAGACTGCATTTATTGCAAAAAAGGATCAAACAACATGAAGATCCGAGCGCTGTCTATGGGAGAAAAGCAAACCATTTTGAAGCTGAGATAAGAAGAGGGATATATATATATATATATATATATATATATATATATATATATATATAGGGCTTCAGATTGAAAGTACTTGTGTCTTTACATGTTTGTGTTGTGACTCAGTGCTGATATCCAAGTCGATGAGTCATTCAGCAGAAAATCACTGCATCGCTGGAAGGACCACTTCCCGGTTTATTCAGCTCACTTTGACAAATAAGAATATCCAATCCCTTTTCTCCCTTTTAGTTGAAAATTTTAAGCGAATGTCTGTCAGTCATAAAATCCATCCATCTTTCCATCTTCTATACCGCTTATCCACACACCCATTCATACACTACGGACACTTTGGACATGCCAATCATGAGTACCCGGAGTAAACCAAGTAAAAAGGGCAGGTGGCTCAGTTGATAGAGCGGGTTGTCCACTAATCGTAGGGTTGGTGGTTCGATTCCCGGCCTGCATGACTCCACATGCTGAAGTGTCCTTGGGCAAGACACTGAACCCCAAGTTGCTCCTGATGGCAAGTTAGCGCCTTGCATGGCAGCTCTGCTACCATTGGTATGTGAATGGGTGAATGAGACACAGTGTAAAGCGCTTTGGATAAAAGCGCTACGTAAGGGTGCCATTTACCATTTAAACCGGAGTACCTGGAGGAAACCCCCACATCACGGGGAGAACATGCAAACCCCTGACCCGAGAGGTGTGAGGCGAACGTGCTAACTAAGCCACTGTGCAATCATAAAATCAGGAATTTTAAATAAATCCCTACTGAAAAAAAACAAAAATAGAAACCCTCATAGAATTTGTAATGGTTTTAATGGTTATAATGGGAATTGTATTGGTTTTGCAATGGAAACTGAAATGATCACTGTAAGTCTCTACTGGTAATTTATTGCCTTCTATTGCTGGCATGTTATGTCTAGTGGATACCATTAAGGACCAGTACTGGTTTTAATGGTTAGCTGATAGTTTTTAATGGTATCTGTAGTGGAAACCATTAGAATTTGTTATGGTTTCTATTGTTTTTTTTCTTTTTTCCAGAAGAGATATATGTTAATTTAATTTCATTTATGTTTGCTAAATACTTAGCTAGGCTAATTACATTATAGTCAGAATAGGCAGAAGTCCCTTAAGTTCTCATGGCCACACCCCATGTGTATGCATGTGTATGTGTGTATGTGTAAGGATGTGTGTGGATGTGTGTGACTGTGTGTGTGTGAGGTCAACCCACCCACTTGTCACACCACTCTTGGGAAAAACCTACCACATGATCAGACGCACTGCATGGTGCCATGGAAACTAGTTATATTTCAAAAACATTTCTTCCACTTCTTCTTAAGCAGGAAAACGGTCACAAATGTTCTTTCACTCTTTCATTCTCACACGTTTCCATGTTTTTCATCTGTTTGAACTCATATTCATTACAAACCAAAGACTCTGTAAGAATCACACACAGATTTCCCCCAAAACAGTAGGTAAATAAATTCTTTTTTAAGTGAAACACACATTTCCACGTCCCATCATTCACCCTCTAATTGCTGGGAGATGTTCCTCATTTTGAGAACTGCTGCTTGTAAACATGGTCAAGGGTTGCCAGGTCCACCAGTAATTGGCTGGATTCCTTGAACCTCTGCAACTGATTTATTGTTTTACGCTGCGGATCAAGCGCTGCATTGGATTGAAGGTATAATCTATTAATTATTATGCAGACTGTGGGTGAAATGGTGTGTTGGAGAAACAGAAATAAGATACTGTACAGTGCCCTCCATTAATATTGGCACCCTCGGTAAATATGAGCAAAGAAAGCTGTGAAAAATCTTTTGTTAAAAAAAAAAAAATGGGATGGCCATGGCAGGATCTTGATCTTGTGGACAGTGAACCATTTTTGTGTTGATTTTGATGTATATATTTAGATCATTGTTCTGATGGAAGATCCAACCACGGCCCATTTAAAGCTTTCTGGCAGCGACAGACAGGTTTTCATTTAATATCTGTTGGTTATTTATAGTCCATGATGCAATGTGTCCTAACAAAATGTCCAGGTCCTCTGGCAGAAAAACAGCCCCAAAGCATTAAAGATCCACCCCCATATTTAACCGTGGGCATGAGGTACTTTTCCATATGGCTACCTCTCTGTGTGCATCAAAACCACCTCTGGTGTTTATTGCCAAAAAGCTCTATTTTGGTTTAATCTGACCATAGACCCCGATCCCATTTGAAGATCTAGTAGAGTCTGGAAAACTGAAGACTCTTGAGTTTGTTTTTGGATGAGAGTAGAGGCTTTTTTCTTGAAAACCTTCCAAACAACTTGTGATGTAGATGACTTCAGATTGTAGTTTTGGAGAATTTAAGGAACTAACTTTTGCAATTCTCCAGCTGTGATCCTTGGCGATTTTTTGGCCACTCGAACCATCCTCTTCACAATGCGTTGAGACGATATAGGCACTCTTCCAATTCCAGGCTGATTCATAACATTTCCACAGTTAACTGGAACTTCTTAATTATTGCCCTGATGGTGGAAATGGGCATTTTCATTGCTTGTGCTATTTTCTTATAGCCACTTCTCATTTTGTGAAGCTCAACAACCTTTTGCTGCACATCACAGCTACATTCCTTGCTCTTACCCATTGTTATGAATGACTAAGTGACTTTGGCCTGTGTTCCCTCATATTTATACCCCTGTAAAACAGGAAGTCATGCTTGAACAATTTCCTGTTCCTAGTTACCCAGGTGTACAATTTTTTTTTAAAATATCAAAGGCAGTATACTTCAAATATATTTGTCTCAGAAATTCACAGGGGTGGCAATAATTGTTGCACAACCATAAATAGATATATTTCTTAATGAACCTGTATTGTGTTTACCATTGTTTGAGATCCACGAGAGCAGAATATTTTTTTGAACAAAAGATTAAACAGTAAAGGCAATTTCTCACAGCCTTCTTTTTTTCATGTTTCTTTAGTCCTGTTTGAATGATTAGTTTTATTCATCTTAATTTAATGGGTTTGTGTTGAGTCACGCTAATTATTTTTTCACATTCTTTAATGAATGCTAATAATAATAATAATAATAATAATAATAATAAAAAACAACCGATTTTCACAAAATGTTCTCAACGGTGCTTTTAGTCCCTGACCGAGTGAACTAGCTTGAGGTGGTGTTTTTGATTGAGATGCCAAAGCTCTTCTATAAGTCACTATGGATACAGGCATCTGCTAAACAATGTAAACTTAATTAAAATAAATAAACAATTTATACTTTACAGTATATTCCAGATATAAAAGTGCAGTAATCCATGCAGATTGTTCGACTTCAAGTCAAACAAGTCGAGGTTTGCATTAGTTCGGCTTTTAATGTGTAAATACATTCAGGAGGACGAGGAGGATACGAATGTTTGTTTTGAACCAATTCACATGATTTTCATGAATACCAAATCTCCCATGAAAACGCTCATATGAACGATTTTTAATGAGAAATCTGTGAATAAATTCAGATTTACAGTACATCCGGAAAGTATGCACAGCGTTTCACTTTTTCCACATATGTTAGAGCCTTATTCCAAAATGGATTAAATTCATTATTTTCCTCAAAAATTCACAAACAATACCCCATAATGACAAAGTGAAAGACGTTTGTTTGAAATCTTTGCAAATTTACTAAAAATAAAAAACAAAAAAGCACATGTACATAAGTATTTACAGCCTTTGCCATGACACACAAAATTGAGTGTCACAACCCTGTCTATATAAGGTCCCACAGTTAACAATGCATGTCAGAGCACAAACCAAGCCACGGAGTCCAAGTAATTGTAGACCTCCGAGACAGGATTGTATTGTGGCACAGATCTGGGGAAGGGTACAGAAAGACTCTCTAAACATTTCTGCAGCACTGAAGGTCCCAATGAGCACAGTGGCATACATCATCCATAAATGGAAGAAGTCTGGAACCAGCAGGACTCTTCCTAGGGCTGGCCGCCCGGCCAAACTGAGCGATCGGGGGAGAAGGACCTTAGTCAGAGAACAACCAGGAGAACAACCATGTCTGCAGAACTCCACCAATCAGGCCTGTATGGTAGAGTGGCCAGACTTTTACTCCTCAGTAAAAGGCACATGACAGCTCACCTGGAGTTTGCCAAAAGGCACCTGAAGGACTCTCAGACCAAAGATTGAACTCTTTGGCCTGAAAGGCAAGTGTCATATCTGGTGGAAATCAGAAATCACTCATCACCTGGCCAATATCATCCCTACAGTGAAGCATAGGAGACTAGTCAGGATCGAGGGAAAGATGAATGCAGCAATGTCCAGAGACATCCTTGATGATAACCTGCTTCAGAGTGCTTTGAACCTCAGACTGGAGCGAAGGTTCATCTTCCAATAGGACAACGACCCTACGCACACAGCCAAGATAACAAAGGAGTGGCTACAGGACAAATCTGTAAATTTCCTTGAGTGGCCCAGACAGAACCCGACTGAACATCTCTGGAGAGATCTGAAAATGGCTGTGCACCGATGCTCCCCATACAACCTGATGGTGTGAGAGGTTCTGCAAAGACGAATGGGAGAAACTGCCCCAAAATAGGTGTGCCAAGCTTGTAGCATCATACTCAAAAAGACTTGAGGCTGTAACTGGTGCCAACGGTGCTTCAACAAAGTATTGAGCAAAGGCTGTAAATACTTATGTACATGTGCTTTTTATTTTTTTATTTTTAATAAATTTGCAAAGATTTCAAACAAACTTCTTTCATGTTATCATTATGCGGTATTTGTTGTCAAATTTTGAGGAAAATAATGAATTTAATCCATTTTGGAATAAGACTGTAACATAACAGAATGTGGGAAAAGTGAAGCGCTGTGAATACTTTCCGGATGCACTGTAGAATGAGTTCAAGGAAAAAAATCCCTGGAACAACAGGAGGAAGAAATCCTGAGAGGAACCGCATACTCATCTGTATGAAAGAAGATTGTGGAATTATAAATCGTTACTCTATCACAGTTGTATACTACTGTATAAAGTCGAATAGTACTAGCTAACTTTTTAAAAATCTCAATTAAAAGAGGGACATTTCACCATTCTGGATGAGCAAGTTAGTTTACAGAGATCACAGCAGCAGCTCTCGGGGACAGAATCTAGGTTTGTTGTCCACTGAAGAAAGAGAGCGACTTTTTTTGGGTATCATTGTGTGACCATCATCATCGTCATCATCATCATCATCATCATATGAATCCAAAACCTGAAAGGATCCTCTAGAGATCAACTAAAAATAATTGTCAATCAAACTGGTGTTATTTGTGTGGTTTTCTTTAGGACCATTTAGCCCCTCCCAGTAAAATTTCGGATAATTTGCATAATATGCAAAACCTACTTTTCTATTAAACTAATCCTAGGATTTAAAAACATTTTTGGGGGGCATATTTAAAAAAAACCCAGGACGTCACATTACTCATAAGTCTCTGTCTGTCCATCACTAATTATTATTTGTAAAGAACTGAGCTTAATTTTTACTCAATCAGCTACATGTATAACAAAGGATGTATTGGATGGATTCACACACAACTTCAAAGCCATATTCAGGACTAGATTCTGAGTTTGTTTGCCAAGACTGATAAATTCAAATACCTGTTTTACACAAGTTGCAAGTCTAAAATGCCCTAGCAACCACCTTAGATCCCATAGCAACTGCCTAGGAATGCCTTAGCAATACTTGCTGCCCCTGCTGAAAAAAAAGAAGAAAAAAAAAAAACATGATAGATACCATCACAGAAATGCTAACAGTTTCCACTACAAATACCGTTACAAACTGTCAGCTGTTAACCATTAACAAATAGAATTACCAGTAGGGACCAGTAGAGTTTCCAGAAACTGCACTTTTCCAGTTAAATATGAGACCTACGGAGGAAAACTCCAGCTTTAATACTGCGTTAAAAATAATCAGAAATAATAAAATACTGTACATGCTTTTATTACAGGAGTCGCCAGGTGGTCACGTGATACATTCCTACATTAACCTTTAAATAACATACAAAACCCAGGAAACATTAAAAAAAAAAACCTAATTGGACATAATTAATTTAATAACAAACCAGAAAATGTACAATGAAATGAGAAGGTAGCAAAAGATAAACAGCTTACAATTCTTTTTTTCCACATTCAAAGACTAACATCTCAGGACATACATGACGGCCCCTGAACTCGCGTGATCTCTTAAAACACCGTCCATATATTAGAATTTAAATAAAAACACAAACAGTAAGGCTGAACCACGGTCAGCGAATAATCTTATAGAAGAATAAAAATATAAAAAGCTGTATCTTTGTAACATTAAGTTACTTTCTGAATATCTGTACATCACAGTTGTATTCGGCCACAGAGCAGGTAGAATTGTACAAATTCTGTCCGGAGAAACGCACATCCACGTGTTAATTATGACTGATACAGCGTGTCGTTGTGTTTCAGACTGCATTTATAGATCTTACAGAGGATTTCACTAAAACTATAAAAAAAAAAATAAAAAAAAAAAAAAAAAAAAAAAAAAAAAAAAAAAAAAACACAAACATAAAAAACCCTGCTAAATGCCACAAAACGACATGTTAAAAAAAACCCCAAATGTGTAGCAAATAAAGTGTACCTTTAGCTGAATTTTAAAGCGCACCTATTACGGTTTTGAAACGTGACTAATTTTGTTTTAGAGGTCTCATAATAGATTTATATGCATCCGAGGTCAAAAAACACTTTAATGTGTTCATAATTTAAACTGCAGCATTACATTTCCTCCCCAGCGTCACAAACGGCTCATTAAATGATCCATTCTAAAAGATTTGTTCTAAACTACTTCTTTCAGAAAGCATACTCTGCTCTGATTGGTCAGATGTCCCAGTGTGTTCTGATTGGTCTACCACTGTCAGTGAGCAGCAGATGAAGACCAGAAGCGGGGTTTTTTGTTACAAACCTAAGTAAGTTAGTACAGGAAGTAAGTCTGGAATCACTAATGACTCGTTTCTGCTGTTCAGAACCGGTTCCTTCTTTTGGGAGTCAATAACTCCATTTGTCTTGCTCTTCGATTTTTGAAACTTTGCAGACTTTTTACATCCATAAACAGCTATGTACATAACACACTACATGAAAGGTAATATTTGAAAAAAAACCATAATAGGTGCACTTTAAGTATCAGTATTAAAAAAAAATAAATAAAAAATCCAGCTCTGATCTGTAAACCAAAAAAAAAAACAAACAAACCAACAACCACAAAAGTACAAACAAAATGCCACTATAAACGCCAGAACCATACCTTTCTGCTTAAATAGCATAAAAGTTTTGTCTTTTAAATTTATAATGCAGCACCAAAGCCTCCTGAATCCAGGACTTTACAGAACTGCTAAAAGTAGTTATTGTTTTTGAGGCAACAGAACAACCCGGACTTCTCGTTTGTAATCCCAGACATCAAACAGTCACTCATCGGACTTCCCTGATAGCGCAAACGTATAAACAACAAATGTACAGGAAGAGAAACACAGGGGGGTAGAGTATACTCCCAGTATACTCACGCTTTAATAAATAAGGAGTCTGGGGTTAATAAGTCCAACAGAACAGGCACTGATTTTCATGCTGGGGGAAAAAAAAAAAAAAAAAGACGGGGAAGGGGCAACGAAAACATCTACAGCAGTCGTACCCTGATAAATACACTCATACTGCCTTTATGTACAGTTCAGTGCAAAATGCAATCCTCTGACGTTTCTCTTCCTCCACCGACGTTCAAAATGATTCGAGTACCTGTGTACGTCATGATACGACAGACAGCTGCGTTGTACTTGATTGCAGCCCTTAAAGGGAACACAAATTGATGCATGTGGAGCCTTTAGCTATGTGCAGACTTATTGTAGCGGTGCACTGGCTCTTATCCGTATAAATTACAGTTCGATTGTAAAATGTGCCTAACACAACAGCTCGCGAGCTCTGAGCAGAACATCAGTAGATTTCTTCAGGTTGTGCGATATTACAATATTATCGTCTCTATGTGATATTATGTTACGTTCACGTTATCAGACCTGCCAACTTTTACGCGTTCTGTGTTCTCTGCAAAAACACTGTGCTATCGCTCCAAAATACACTGAAACTATGGAAACATACAGACTAAAAATTCAGACAAGCGGTAGGCCTGTAATTTTCTCAGAGGAGGACGGAGAAAAGAAAAGAAGAAGAAGAAAAAAAGAGAGAGACATGTCCGATACGGAGAGAAATAAAATCGATCAGGTGCAAATTTTATCCTGTCTGAATAGGGCTATATTAGACAAGAATAGTTATTAAGGATGTCACAGAACAATCTCGGTGGGGGGAGGGCCTACAATGTCGTGTCAAATCAAATGCTTTGTTAGTGATTAACAAGAAAGTAAATACGCATTGTGAACAACAGCATAGGAGAAAATGTCGTGTGTATAAAGTAGATTATATTATTTATATTATATATAAATTCTGCAACAACTAACTGAGAAGTCGTGTCCCAAATGACGTACTATACACTTATAGTATTCACTGTGTACTGCATCATTTAGTGTGTGGATTTTCGGAAAGGTAATATGATCTGAAATGGAACACTAGTGCTTTTTTTTACTAACCGGAAGTATAAGCCGCTTCCTGGTTAGTTGCGCATGACGTCATCTTTAGCCTAGTAGCCAGAGTCACCCACAATGACTTTCTTCAGTTTACTGTTTATGTCACCATTCCCTTTTATTCCCAAGGTGTGCGACCTCCAAGTCCTCTAAGGCAGGTCTGCCTTTTGGTCTGCACTTATATAGCGCGTTTCTCCAAAGCACTTTACACTGGTTCTCATTCACCCAGTCACACACACACTCGCACGCAAATGGTAGCAAAGCTGCCATGCAAGGTTGTAACTTGCTATCAGGAGCAAGTTGGGGTTCAGTGTATTGCCCAAGGACTCTGCTTTATGTGGAGTCACCTGGGCTGGGAATCGAACTACGAACCCTACGATTAGTGGACAACCCACTCTATCACCTGAGTCACAGCCACAATTCTATAATAAACACTGTGGAGTAGATCAAACTTTATAAAGCGGAGATTGTGTAGCATGGAAGCACAACAGTGATGATGTCGCGTGATGCTTAAAAGGTTTCATTTAATTTAAGTTTCTTCTTATTATATGCTGCACCAGTGTAACTTTTGTCATTTATTATAATGTAAGTAATGTGTTAGTAACGAGGTCGCGTTGCTCCTCATACGCAGTGCAGATGTTGTGATACAGCATGTAGCGCAAGTAAGATCTGTAATGTCTAATTAAAATATTATGATCAAAAGTAAACAGAATTTAAATATGTCTAAAGGCAGCGAGTAACAAACGATTCAATCGTTATTCGCAACATTTTAAAATAGAATATCTCAAGGGGGGGGGTGATCTATATCGCACAAGCCTACTGCAGAATGAACGTTTAACTTAACATTTAATGTTGAAATGCTGTTCTTGCCAAAGTCTTTAGAAGTACTTAACTACTAAAAGGCTCAGTTCACGAGGATGTGCCGTGTCTCTCTCTCTCTCTCTCTCTCTCTCTCTCTCATATCACCTCTCTACATGTCTGTATTCTGATGATTGTGGTAAATCTTTCCCCAGACTTCTTGGATCTTCTTACACCATTTGTCCGCATTGCCGTTGGGGTCCATTAAATAATACGTCCTGTGTGGCTGCATGGGGAAGAATCAGAAATAAATAAGGACTTATAAGAAAGTGCACATTCATTTTTATTGCGACAAAGCAGAAACACTCTCCACGTTTATATCTGAAGATATAGGATACATGCACCTCTTGCTAGCTCTGTATTAATGAACGCAGGACACGTTTTGAAGTAAAACCGGTTTTACCGTGTGGACGAAGAAAGTCTTGAAGTTCTTGGCTTCTGGTCGCAGCTCAGGAGACCATGGGATCTCCCCTTTGAGTACTTTATTCACAGGATCTACGTAGTAAAGATGCGGCCCCTCAGTCAGTAGCAGCTGCCTGCGACGAGCAAACAATCCCTGTGTGGATAGAGGAGAATCACCATGCTCTTTAATGCAGCTCCACATCCCAGACTACAGAGGGCGCTCTGAGACAATGTACTTCACACTCTTATATGCCCAAAATAGTTCATATGACTAAATAGGTGACTACGTTATGGGAAAAATAATATAATCTCACCTTTCTTTTGTCAACTGGTCCCATTTTTAAAATCAAGTTGTTTTCAACAAACTGGTGCCTTAAAACAGAAAGAAATAAAAGGACTAGTTAGGAGACACAGCATGATCTCTCCCTAATCTGAGCTTCAGTTCGCTGAAGATCTCAATCAAATATATTCATTTGGTAACTTCCCCGGGTCACCGTGGTGCAAGTTACTTAAACTTAAATGTTAATATTTCAGGAACAGGGGTGGGATAAAAAAAAAAATTCTGTCCACTCCACACTTATCTACGGAGCTCCTAAGGGGACAAGGTGATGGGGGAAAAAAAATATGAAATGGGAGAGAAGTTTATATATTTCAATGCTTTTGCGCTCTCTCACGCAGAGCTTTGCGCTCTTTCGTAAAACATGTCGTGTTTCTCGCATTTTGCGAGAGACTTCTGGGCTCTTACTTTTGTACAGAATTATTTGAGTGATCTGTGCGCTGTTGCATTTACTTAAAATAAGTGGAGATGACAGGTGCCAATAACTTAAATAACGTTTAGACAAATACAAGAGAACACGGCGCTGTTGAGCGGGACATGGAGTAGGTTGGTTTGGTTTGAGCTCCCGTCGAACTTCTGTTTTTTTAAGTTAATAAGCGTTTTTCAGAGTTTAATACCAACAAACCCGGTTTCTAATATACTTTCATAATCTGATTGTGTATTTATTTCTGGAAAAACGGCGGCTAATTTACGTAAATATAAATTCACCGAGTCAGCCAAGTCTAGGCCTAGCAACGTTTCAGCCACGAGCGCCGCTGCCTCACCGGGCTCGGAGCCCCCGCCTCGGCCGAACAGCCAGGAGTTGGATGCTGAGTCTTTGAAGGCGGATATCCTGCTTTCGCTAAGGGCCGAAATTACTTCGGTGATAAAAACGGAGTTGAGGAGTACACTTGTGGAAAGTTTTGACTTTCTTAAAAGTGAGTTGCAAGCGGTGAAAGTGGAGATACAAAACAATATGGCCGCCATGTGCTCCGAAATTAACCAGGTGAAAACCGCTATCACAGATGTAGAAGGTGGTCTAACGACATGTTCGGATGAAGTGGCGGCTCTACAGAATACAGTGAAGGGTCTGGCGGCAGAGATGGATGGACTCAGACATAAATGTGAGGATATGGAGGGCAGACTGAGGACGTGTAATATAAGAATTATGGGGGTGGCGGAAACAAATGGATCCAGCTCCACAAAATCGGTCTCGGAGCTAAAGAGAGAGACATTACAGCTGGATAGAGATGTGCTTGTGGACCGCTCTCATAGAAGCCTGGGCCCTGTGAGGAAAGATGGGAAACCGCGTGCCGTCATAGCCAAACTCCACTACTATCAGGACTGTGTTGAGGTACTGAGTCGAGCACGTGCTCGAGCTCCGCTCCGGCATAATGGTGAGACGATTTCTATCTATCCGGATTACACCGCAAGTGTCGCTAAGGCCAGGGCGGCTTTCAACGAGGTCAGGAAGTTGCTTCGTAACTTGCTGGGGGTGCGATATGGCATCCTGTCTCCGGCTCGTCTCCGTATTACGTATAATGGAGAGGAAAAGGAGTTCACGGATGCAATCAAAGCGATGAGCTACGTCAAGAAAAAGATCATTAGTACTGAGGAGAGCTGAGTGAGTTACATGGAGCAGGCTAATTCATCGTTTCTGAACTGGGACTGGATAATAACTGTTCGATCAGACTGTTATTCTGACAAGGAGGATGATTAACAACGTTGTGTTATTTTCTGCTATATACGCTGTGTTAGGGGGTGTGATTCTACACTGTGATAGGACACACTTTTTCAATTCTCTTTTCATACCAGGGGTTCGGGGCGAGCTTGAGCAGTAAGCTCTATAGCAGGGGTCTGCAACGTTTTCCAGGCCAAGGACCCCCAAACTGATGGCGAGATGGAGCGGGGACCCCCTAATTATATATATTGTATGAAATTGTGTTATATCAAACTGGTACCAAAACTTTTGCGACCCCCATGCAGTACCTAGGCGGACCCCCCCAGGGGTCACGGACCCCCTGTTGAAGACCTCTGCCTATAGAGTTCCTCCACACAAGCACTGAATGTGCGGATTTGTTTTGGGAGGGGATGGGGAGCACCTTGTTCTTGTAGGTGCTGTGGGGAGTGGGGTGGGGTTAATGGGAGGGTGTGCCAGACTGTCATTTATTGTGTTTAATTTGCCAGGCACCTGTGATGTGGCTTATCTGCTGTCGTTTTAAGATCCCTGTAGGGCTCAGATTCCTAACCTTTTTTTCTTTTTCTCCATCATTATGACTGACTTCAGTATTCCCAGAAGTTCGGATTTTGGTATGGTAAATTTTGTGAGCTGGAATGTTAAGGCGCTGAATCACCCTTTGAAGCGAAAGAAGGTATTTACACATCTGAAACGGCTTAATGTAAATATTGCATTTCTACAGGAGACGCATCT